>JAJLXC010000006.1:0-222026 GCA_030571055.1 Yamadazyma sp. yHMH685
TGTTCTTGATGAAATCTCTGTGACCTGGAGCATCGATAACGGTGACGTGGTACTTTGGAGTCTCGAACTTCCACAAAGCGATATCAATGGTGATACCTCTTTCTCTTTCAGCCTTAAGCTTGTCCAAAACCCAAGCGTACTTGAAAGAACCCTTACCTAATTCAGCGGCTTCCTTTTCGAACTTTTCGATAGTTCTCTTATCGATACCACCACACTTGTAGATCAAGTGACCGGTGGTGGTAGACTTACCAGAATCGACGTGTCCAATGACGACCAAGTTAACGTGTGTTTTTTCTTTACCCATGTTTAATTGAAGAAGAAAATTTTTTCGGGGGGAATGCGGTAAATTTATACATTTTTTTGAGAAAATTTTTCACGATGAGAAGGGGAAGGAATTCTATAGATAGGCGCACAGGGTTGCGGAGGCGGGTTGGCGCGTAGCACCGCTGGCCTTGTGGCAGCGCGAACGTCGTGGTAGAGAGTCGTGGTAGTGGGGATGGAGGGGTGCGGTATTCCTGGCATGATCTGAGACATTGATACGTGTTACTCTAGAGGTTATGCAATTGCTCAAGGAACATTTCAGCAAGTTGACCACAAAACCAGAGAGAGAAGGCTATCTGTGAGTCTGGAAGCATATGGACTTATATTGCTCATGGTTGTATCTTTTCAGGAAGGATTATATCTTAAATCTCTTTCCTGCTCATCGAGGGTGTTGGACAACACACGCCTTTCCAGATATGCTAATTGCAGGAATGTGGGACACAGAAATTAAAAAAGATGAGGGTGATGGGATCCGTATCTGTGTGTTATGCTGCATGGCTGTTTTCTGGTGCTGGGCTAGAGTTAAGTTAAGTCTTTGATTTAGCTGTTCACAAGGCAAGCAATTTAGTATATTAGTAAATTATCTAAGAGTTCACTAGAAAGCATATTGTAGATTTTAGGTTGTAAAATATTCTGGGTTTGCAGCCATCCATTGGATGGCAGAATGAGACAGTTTAGCACAGGCGAAGCTAAGATAAAGCGTATCTTGCCTGGATCTGAAGGCCCCTGAATGGTGCTGCCTATCGACAGTACTGATTATCATTAATTGAAGGTTAAGAGACGCTATAAGCATGCACATATAGTGACGGCCTGGATAAATAGTTATTGTTTGTTATATACACTGTACTACTTTCTAAAAGCTTCCAGATCCATTGAAGAGCGGGTGGTTGAGGTCGATGACCTACGACGCTGGCTTCTGGCAAACAGCGGGTCGATACGCTTCCCATTCGACTTGACAGATGCCAAGAATCCAAGGATATCCGTCAAGGTGACTACCCCGGTTAACTTTCCTGGAGCTCCAGACTCTGTGGTCAATGTGTCTTCGATTGTCGAGTGGTTCGGTGATTCCACTATCCACAAACGATGGCTTTCTGTGGCGACCAATTTAGCGATGATCCGTCCTAGACCGGTGTGCTTATTAACGTGGAAAATAGGAAACTGGTCCTTACCTTCTTCGATACCCTTTTGACTCAAATTGTATGAGATGAAGTTCATCACTGACTTGAATAATAAATGGCTGTTTTTGGAAGAAGTCAAGTGCTTCACATCAACAATTGAAATATTGGCTAAAAGGTTACCCTTTCTATCGATAACGGCTAGAGAACTAATTCTTTCCTCAAACATTTTGTGGAGAGCGTCTATCAATACACTATCTTCATAAATCGTTATAGGATTGGATGAGCCAATCTTCAAGTCTTCGATAGACTGGTTAAAGTACAGTTCCAAATTCAGGAACCTCCTAGCGTTTTCCCAGACAAAACGTATGAGCCTTCTTTGGGACAAAATACCTACAATGTGTCCGGTATTATTGACCAATGCCACTCTATGCACGCCGTTACCCAAAACCTCCATGACAGAAATTAGGTGATCGTCTTCGTTGATCTTGATAAAGGGGTTTTTAGGATGCAACCGAATGATAAAGTCTACAGGAACCTCGCATCCCTTTTTACCCTTTTCTACATAGGCATCAAACACAGGTCTGGGCACATCTTCAACTTGCAAGTCTTCGAATTTGATCTTATTCATGATCATCAAGATGTATGTGTTTAAGTCGGAGTAGTCGAAAGTCAAGCAGTTTGTCAAGTTTTCTGCTTCTTTCAGAACATTTACAGGGAGAGAAGTCAAGTCGTGATGCACGAGGGCCTCGAATGCCTTCTGGATGGAGTAACCGGTGTGGATGGCGATGAGCTTGTTACTCTCGATGAGCTCATAGAGAGAAACGTCATTCAAGTCTGCGCTCGCACGAGAGCTCACGGACGAGTTTCTGGAGAGGCTGAATGATCCCACGTCATCGTTTGGCGGAGGAGTAGCCAACGGTGGTGGAGAGCTCAAGAGCTCGACGATGGAAGGTTTACGCAGGGATGAATTGGAGGGCACTGAAGATACCAGCAGGTGGTGCTTAATGTGAGAGCTGGAGCTTGGTCCAGACGCTGAGGATGCACGTTGGTCGTGGGAAATTGGCGTACGGGGGTCGAGAGGTCCACCTCTTTCTCTTTCAATTGGAATTGTGGATGTTTTGGGCGACGTAGGGATAGAGCGTTGAAAGTTGCTCATGAGATAAGGGAGGCGTGGGGACTAAAATATGGGGGGTAGAAAAAAGCAGAAAATTTGTGTTTACTATAGTTTGCTGAGCAAGTGTGCTATGAGTGTAATTGAGGGTATTAGGGCGTTCGTCCTGGCAGTCGACTCAATCCAAGAAGAAAAAGATGCACGGGGAATAAAATGATTAGTGCGTGAAAAATTGGAAACTTCGATCACGCCAGACGTCGCGGGGATAGGAGTCGTCGTACGAGGCGTGTAGCGGTGAGTAAGTGCGGTGCGACGTAGCCTGGGGGCGCGGGGATAGACAATGGACGGGCGTCGTGTGAGGGTGAGCGAACGGCATGTCGTTGTGGATAGGAGATAGCAGGGCACGACCCTAATCTGTCAAATACATGGGATATTGTTGCGGTCTATCTGATACTGACTTTGGTGGCCTGGGTGATATCTCAACTGTTTCCTTTGTATACTATCATCATCTTAATCTCTATTCATATCTCACTGCGTAATGCAAACATAACTACTAACCGGGTTGTAATATACTTTTAGGGTAATGAAATCCGACCTTAAATGTGAAATTCACATCTAGCATGTGGTTGCAAAATTTAATCAAGTTTATACCACCTATATAAGTCAGTAACCCTATATAGCAAGCCACTGATGTGAGCATTCTGGATAACACTGCCTTAGACATGCACCCACTGCGTTGCAACTGCAGAAGCAATCGGTGTGGATTATAACCGACTGCATACATCAAATCGAACAGACACAGGTGTTCCAATCGCTGCAATTAAAATCAAAACTTTTCGATTTAGAATTCGGTGTTGCTTAGCCACACAACTTCAGAGCCTTTCCTCAGGCCATAGAATAACAAGGTCCACAGGAGATGTCAATGGAAAAACTACGAATAGTATACGATACCCTCCCAGCTTGCTGGGTATACACAATTGCCTGATCTTCAACAACAATCCAGTGTTGGGCTGTAGCGTAGGGCCCGTGTGGCACCCCCTAGTGGTACGAGTTTGGCCAACAAAGGTTGCGGCGGTGTGCATGTACGACGCACAAAACGGAGGCCTTTTTTCCGGAAGTGCATGCTTCAGCTCGGAAAGCAAGCCAACTAGCCGCTCAACGGGCGCGTATTACAGAAATAATTGATCCCTTTGAGTAATCCGAGGGTGAAAAAGTGAACAGGCGGCCCTCGGAAAGGATTTTTAATTACTCGATCTTCTAAATTACCTCCGGATGAAGCAGATTACCCAACAAATTTCGATAGCAGCCATATATAAAGCGAAACGATCCTTGAATTTACGATATTATTCTGTTATGTCCGATCAACTCGCTACCGTCGATTTGACGGCATTAAATGCCATCGCCGCCGGAAGTAACAAGAAGAATCCACGGATCGTTGCCGCTGGAATTGGTGGTAAATTGATGGGTACAAAGTCGCTTGTGACTGTTACCGCAGAGCAATTAACTGAAGACTTGCGGGCTAATGAGACACTTTCTCAAGAGGAAAAGGATCGGTTGATTGATGCAGCCAAACAGGCTCAAGCTGCTGCCGAAGAGACCCGCCCAAAGCATATTTCAGAACAGCCATGGACTTGGCTGAACTGGTACCAGCACGTTAACTGGTTGAACTTTTTGTTGGTGGTTGTATTCCCATTGTATGGTATCTACCTGGCAGTGAAGCATACTCCCAATATGAAGACATTGGTATTGGCATTTGTATTTTACCTCTTCAGTGGTATCTCCATCACTGGAGGATATCACAGAGGATGGGCCCACAAAGCGTATGAGATGCTGACCCCAGTAAAGTGGTTCTTTGCTCTTTTCGGAGCTGGGGCCATTCAGGGTTCAGTCAAGTGGTGGGCTCACAGTCACCGTGTTCATCACAGATACACAGACACTGACAAAGATCCTTATGATGCTCGTAAAGGGTTCATGTACTCTCACTTGACATGGATGTTATTGAAGCCTAACCCTAAACACAGAGCCAGAGCCGATATATCAGATCTTCTTTGCGACAACGTGGTCAAGTTCCAACACAAGCACTACCTCTCTGTAATGCTTGTTATGGCCTACATTTTACCGGCCGTGGTGGCTGGATTCGGATGGGGTGATGCCTGGGGTGGATTTATATTTGCCGGTATTCTCCGTTCTGCTTTCATTCAGCAAGCCACTTTCTGTGTCAATTCGCTTGCTCATTGGATTGGGAAACAGCCTTTCGACGATAGAAGAACCCCTAGAGACCACGTTTTGACTGCATTTGTCACTTTCGGAGAAGGATACCATAACTTTCATCACGAGTTCCCAAGTGACTATAGAAATGCATTGAGGTGGTACCAATACGACCCTACCAAGGTATGTATCTGGGCTTTATCCAAGCTTGGATTGGCCTATAATTTGAGGACTTTCTCCGCTAATGCCATAGAACAAGGTCGTTTCCAACAGCAGCAAAAGAAGTTGGACCGTATGAAAGCCCGTCTCCTGTGGGGACAACCAGTGGCTGAATTGCCTGTTTGGGATAGGGCTGAGTTTAATGAAAGAGCTAAGAAAGAAGGTTTGATTTTGATCTCAGGTATTGTACACAGCTGTAAAGCATTCGTCAAAGAACACCCAGGAGGCCAGGCAGTGATCAGAGCTTCTATGGGCAAGGACGCTACAGAAGCTTTCAACGGGGCTGTCTATGCCCACTCGAATGCTGCTCACAACTTGTTAGCTAACATGAGAGTGGCTGTTTTGGGAGATGCCAATCCTGTGAATAATACGTTTGCTGTGCAGCAGGCTTACTTGGATAGTACAGATTTGTACAAGGGGTACAAGGATAAGAAGGACTAGGTATTACCAGGATCATACAGTACATCGTTTGTTTAGGTTAGGGTATATACATATGGAGAATTAATTTATTTCAGCTTTATTATGGTTTTATTGTATATTTGATTTGTGATTGCAGGCTGTATTAAGATAGACCGGGTACAGGACTAAATTGATTATGTAATTATACAGATGAGATGAGCTACAATCTATTTACAACAGTACTGAATTACACCTGTCAGTAGTACATAACTGACGAGTCATGCTATAGCTACTCTACAGTTGCCCCTTTCCGCTGCAGCATTCTACTATTGTTGTTACGGCCTCCGTATATGTGATCACACCACATGGGAAAATGGTGTTACTTTTTTATGGCCTCATTTTGTCAGGAGGTTTTTGCAACCATTCGCGACAGGACTAAGAATATAAATACCGTACACATGCACTATCAGGTAACAGCAACTAACAGCTTACAGTTTACACATCAAATAATCATCTATTCAATGCCTTTACCACGTACTACCTACTTGAGTTTATTCACCAGAAGAGTGCCAATGCTCGGTATTTGGGCTGGCTCTTTAACGGTATTCTTTGCTTGGCCACACATTTACGGTTTGGCCAGTGATAAAATGCATCACGTTCCAAGAATCAACCACAACATCATTTAATCACCCAGACTAATTATTTACACGAATACACGCATATTTATTACGGCCGTAGTATACTCGTCTAACCATTCACATTTATTGTAGATACCAAAGCTATTTACAAGCTGTTATCAGGGAGATGTTGTAGTAAAATACGTTCAGCAAACCACAGCTACCTTGAGACCTTATTCATTTACTTATGCTTGGTTGCATAATTGAACCATACAGTAACATTTATTCATAGTACTTAAAGCGGACATATTTAGATCTAAACATATTCAATGCTAGCCTTACCTTCGACTTTCACAACGGAATTTCCAAATTCATCTTCAAATACATCTTCAAAGCCATCAGTCTTGACTAAACCACCCAAGACCTTGACATAATAGGCTTTCGAAGTTTTACCAGAAGCAGAAATATCAAACCCTTTATCCGTCTTCTTGATCGAAACTACAGCATTATACTTGCCAGTCTTCTTAACATCCGGTATCTGGATTTTCTTATCGCTTTTTAATTCGTAAACGTTGACCAAGAAGTTTTCGTTATAAGCAAAATCTGGTTTTTCAATCTTAGTTTCTGGTCCAGCAGTAATAAAAGAAGAATCTTGCCTAACTAACAATGGCAAAGACTTGAAGTTGTGCATTTCGTTGAAATACTTGCCTTCAAAAGCTTCTCTGATTTTCCCATCGAGATATCCATACCATTTACCTTTAGGCAAATAGAAAGAAACATCACCTTCAGCGTTGAAAACTGGTGCTACCAATAGAGATTCTCCCAACATAAACTGGGTATCACAAGTGATAGCAGTCTCATCCCGAGGGAACTCCAATAACATAGCTCTCATTACAGGAGTGGCTCTTTCAGAAGCTTCAATAGCCTTGTTGAATATATAAGGCATCAAAGAGATCTTCAAATCAGTGAACTTCTTCAAAACGACAGAAGCTTCGTCATCAAAGTTCCAGGGGACTCTATAAGACCCAGAGCCGTGTAAACGAGAGTGTGATGATAATAATCCAAAAGCGCACCATCTCTTGTAGACAGCTGGATCCGGAGAACCTTCAAATCCGCCGATATCGTGGGACCAAAAGCCAAACCCCGACAATGTCAAAGACAATCCACCTCTCAAAGATTCAGCCATAGCTTCAAAAGAACTCTCACAGTCTCCTCCCCAGTGAACAGGAAATTTCTGACATCCAGCAGTGGCCGACCTGGCGAAAAGGCATGCTTCATTCTTCCCCAATTTCTGCTCTAAAATATCAAAAACACATTTGTTATACAAGTAAGTGTAGTAGTTGTGCATTGCAATGGGATCTTTTCCATCGTGATAAACCACATCCTTCACGGGGATTCTTTCGCCAAAATCAGTCTTGAAAGAGTCGACACCCAAGTCTATAAGCGCAGCCAACTTATCTTGGTACCACTTACATGCTTCTGGGTTGGTAAAGTCAACGATTCCCATACCAGCTTGCCACAAATCAGTCTGATAAGAAGAACCATCCTTGTGCTTGATCAAGTACCCTTTAGCGTCGGCTTCAGTGAAAAGAGGGGACTCTTGGGCAATGTAGGAGTTGATCCATACACAAACCTTAATATCGAAATCTTTTTTCAACTTTGAAATCATGGCTTTAGCGTCTGGGAAATATTCTGGGTCAAACTCGAAGTCGCTCCATTGGAAGCCTCTCATCCAGAAACAGTCGAAATGAAAGGTTCTCAAAGGGATCTCTCTGTCCTTCATTCCTTGAAGGAATGAAGAAACCGTCTTAATATCATATGAAGTGGTGAAAGAAGTTGTCAACCAGAGTCCAAAACTCCATGCTGGAGGTAAAGCTGGAAATCCGGTCAAGCCAGCGTAGCGTTCTAAAACTGTTTTTGGATCTGGCCCGTAGATGATATAGATCTTGGCTCCTTCACCTGGAACTGTGATATTCACCCTAGTTGTTCTTTCGCTTTGAAGCTCAAACACAACACTTGATGGGCTATCTACAAAAACGCCATACCCTCTGGAAGAAAGATAGAATGGAATGTTTTTGTAAGTCCATTCAGAGGAAGTTCCACCATCTTCATTCCACATTTCGACTCTCTGTCCGTTCTTCAAAAATGGACCGAATCTTTCTCCCAAACCGAACAACTTCTCACCAACAGAAACATTCAATTGTGCAGTAATATATTTAGATTGAGCATTGGCTTCTAAACCAGGTTTGAGGTATCTAGCATCCGAAACGTAGCCCAAGGAACGAAATCCAAGTTTGGTTAAGACTTTTTCCTCTTTTCCCTTGAATTCGACTCCGAAACCAACTCTGCCAACGTGAGCGGAAATATCCCCAGACAAGAGCTTAACGGTGTCGCTGTCATCGCTTTCTTCAACCCCAACCTTTTCGGAGCCCTGGACTTTCGCATTTACTTCAAATTTAGGCTCGTTACTGTTCGCATATTTAGAAATGTGGTGATACGCTTCCAAGCCAACAATTCCTTCACCCGGAGAGGTCATTTTGGTTGTGATTGTGGAAGTGTTAAGAGTGGTGCCTCTAGAGATCAATTTTTTGGTCGAGTACATGGTGTAAATCAGATCTTGTTCCACTTTAGTTTTGTATGCATCATGGGCCCAATTGATAGTAACACCATCTCTGGTCTCCCACATACCGCGGGAGAACCGGGTATCGTTAGTGATATGTCTATCGATTTCGTAGGACATGCTTGAGGCTCATATTGGGCATTCTAGTGGTTAAATAGAACAATTCAAATTTCCCATAATCGGGTGAGTTGACTGTGTACAGGTATGCATGGTTTACGAGTACTTCTCCAAAAGATCTTTTCCAATTTTTCCACTAATCTTTGCGGGTTGGTGTGTTACACCAACCACTCCGGTATTGCTGGGCCAAATATACTGTAGGAGCATACAGTGGACTGTGAGTTACCGTGGGTAACTCGTTGAAGTTTGGTCCCGGGAAGAGGTGCCTATCAAACTTCTATAGCGAAATTGCAACTCTTTGATCTGTTGGGCAGACCCTAGTACTCTGGAAACCTAATTCCGAAGCATGGGGGATCAAGGCTTATCTACAAAAGCTATCACGCATAGTGGGGTAGCTTCAAACGTGTCTTATATCTACTCTATTTGTGAATTGTGCTTCATGTTTTATGTTCGCTTTGTGGGAACTACTCAATTGAAACATAATATTTCACTTCACCTTTGTAATCGATTTTTTTATATACTGCTACTGCCCACATAGCTCAGTTTCCCGTTTTTCTTCCTCCACTCTGTCTCCTGTAGGTTTTCCTCCACGAGTGGAATTGCCAGGAAATCTCCACTTTACTGGTCGCGATGCTGTTTCCGGGGTAAACGTGGGGGAGAATTGGATAGCACCAGTGACATTAAAGTAGAACAGCGAGTACCATGGTGTGCGTGTTTTGAGGTATAGAGTTTGTGACGATGGGCCGAATATGCACAGAGGGCACTACCTCAGTGTTACACACAACGAGAATTGGAACAGATGGCGTATCGCTGCATCACAGCATTACCTAGCCGTAATGACGGAGGTTCACGGCACCCCCACATTCCCCCAATTAACGTCTACAGATTGTCTATAAAAGGGAACTACTTCCCATTATTCAACCCATCGTTCACTATGTCAACTGAAAACAAACAGAAACACGAAGTAGCACATATAGAAGACGATAGTGATGCGTCCATCAAGACTGACGTTGAAAAGAATGACGTATTCATGGAAGATGTCCAGGAAGCCACGAAGGAAGAGCACGAAACTCTGATAAGGAAGGCTTTGTTTGACTACAAAATGGCTGTTGTTTGGTGTCTAGTGGCTTCAAGTACTATCATCATGGAAGGATATGATACAACCTTGATGGGCTCGTTTTTCGCTTACCCCACATTTAAAGAGAAGTACGGCGAATTAAGAAGTGACGGGAGCTATGAATTGACCAGCCAATGGCAAGTTGGCTTAAATTGTGCTTCTTCAGCTGGTACTATTCTTGGTGTTCTTTGCAATGGTCTTCTCATTGAAAGATTTGGCCACAGAAAGGTGATTATGGGAGCTCTTATAGCGATGACTTGTCTTATATTTATTCCATTTTTTGCACCCAATGTGAGGGTTCTTTGTGGAGGTCAAGTTCTCAATGGTATTGTGTGGGGGATGTTTTCTACTATGGGTCCGAACTATGCTTCCGAAGTGTGTCCTTTGGTATTGCGTGGCTATTTGACTGCCTACACGAATATGTGTTGGGCTATAGGACAGATGATTAGTGCTGGTGTTTTAAGAGGCTTGATTAACAATACTACCCAGTGGGGATACAGAATCCCCTTCGCTGTTCAATGGGCTTGGCCCATCCCACTCTTCCTTTTAACATATGTAGCACCAAACTCGCCATGGTGGCTTGTAAGGAAAGGACGGTTGGAAGACGGAGAAAAGTCACTTGAAAGAATTTGGTCCAAGAACATCCATCACAAGATCAAGCAGCAGGTCGCTTTAATGGTGTATACGACGAAAATGGAACAGGAACAGCACAATTCTCGTAGAGAAGACGAAAAGGGTATAAAAGGTTACAAATCTTGTTTCCAGGGTACCAATTTGAGACGTACTGAGATTTGCTGCCTTGGTTTGGCTTCTCAAATCTTTCTGGGTAGTTCTTTTGCATTTTCGCCCTCTTATTTCTTCTCTCAAGCTGGTATCGATCCTGGAGACGTATACAAGTTGAACTTGGGCGCAAAGGGTATTTCTTTCACTGGGTGCATCGTCTCTTGGATATTTTTATGGAAGTATGGGAGAAGACTGATTTTTGTGACTGGACACTTTCTTTTGTCCATTATGTTGTTGTTGATCGGCATTTTGGCCTCCCCTTCTAATCAAACCACTTCTCTCAAGTATGCACAGGCTGGTGTGGCTATGGTTTGGATTGGAGTTTACGCTTCTACCGTTGGGCCTGTTGCTTATACTATCGTCTCCGAAATGGGGGCAACAAGATTGAGGTCTCAATCATTGGCTTTAGCTAGAGGATTCTATAACCTTGTAGGTTTGATCAGCAACATTATTGAGCCATACTTGATTAACCCTGGAAGTGCAAATTTGAAGGGAAAAACAGGCTACTTTTGGCTTGGAAGTGCAGCGATGATTTCTACTTGGTCGTACTTTAGGGTTCCAGAGTCTAAGAACCGTACCTATGCAGAATTGGATATTTTGTTTGAACGCAGGATCAGTGCCAGGAAGTTTGCCAGGACCAAGATTGAAGAAGTTGCTGACATTGATACTGCTGTGCAGACTCAGTGATGTTTATAGTAATTGAATTGAATAGAAATGAATCTTATGCAGAAGGTGGGGTTGTACGAGGTGATTTGGACCTACAGGCGAACAGCCATTTAACATATGTACGGTCTTATTTTCTTATGCACGGTTGCACTTCTAAGGTGCAGCTCATTAATCGATTGAACCCGCCCTTCAATTCCAATGATGAGAATCACTACAGGATGATCAACGTCTCTGCTTGTAGTTATAATGAAACAAAATTAGTTCAGTAGCTGGAGCATCTTCCAAACTTTTTGACCCTAGTTTAAAGGCATAGATATCAGAAAGATATGTGCAAGCCAATAAGCAATACACGAACCCCCACTGTACTTCTAGAGCCCACGGTTGCACTGTACTTGAAACTGCTAACAAAAGGGGGGAACTATTTAACTATAGTGGTTATACCGTGGTAGTTAGAAAGAGAACAGTGATATATAACTACGAGATTTCTTTAATTTCTCTTGAGCTAGGAGGATTAGAGCGGGACACAGGAGACGCCGCAAGCACTCGATCACCTGGTAATGAAGATAAATCCTGCAAATACAACATAGCTGCGAAACACGCAAATACATACCCCCGACACTCACAATGAACCCCTGTGATTGAAATAGAATAGGACAGACTTAAGCCACACCAGTTTCAACCCATAAGCGTAAAATTGTCAACTACATTTTTCACCATAAGATAGCTCTGCTCTAAATCTCAATTCACCCGCGATTATCAAAAACATGTCCAAACCATTCCAGCCGATAAGCGAGATTCTAAAGAGCACGAGTCCAAGCAAGCCGCAGAGCTTCAATGAGATCTACGGGGAGCCCGAGAACTTTCTCGAGATAGAGGTATGTTCCAACGTCTTGAGCGACTGTACACATTACTAACAAACAGGTACGCAATCCGCAGACCCACAGCTACGGGAGAGAAGTATTTACGGATTATGAGATCTTGTGCAAAGTATGTATAATTTGGTAAGGTACATGGTATGAAGCGTGAACAGGAGGCACTCAGTCGAGACTCTACGTTTTACTCAAATGGCTGGTAATGATAGAAATCCGCCAACGCGCAGCCACACCACGCATCCAGCTACTCTCTTACTAACCGCAGACAAACATTCCGTCGTTCAAGAAGCGCCAGTCCCGAGTTCGTAGAAGGTACTCGGACTTTGTACGGCTTAAACAAGCCCTCGAGAGCGAATCATCTCGTGTGGTAATTCCGTCTCTACCTGGTAAGATTCTCCTCAATTCGAACAAGTTCAACGATTTAAACATTGAAAATCGGAGACAGGGGCTCGAGAAATTTCTTAGTGTGGTGAGCGGACACCCCTTACTTCAAACATGTAGCAAAACGCTCATTGAATTCATCCAGGACGACAAGTGGGAGGCCAAAGTAAACTACTATTAGAGTGGTGGACCGGCTTTAAAAACCGCCGCACTGCCAGATTCTGCGGGCCGATGTTGGACCGTATTGTAACGATATGAGGCAGTATTGTTCAGACAATGGCTGGTTCTCTAAGTCCGACGCAGCTCCGCTCTCGGCTCGTCTCCACATCAGGGTACCATGTCGGCGTTTACAGGCATGTAGAACGTACTAAATAAACATTCCTCTGTGGGCACCGTGACCACTACTCTGGGGTACAGCTGCTTACTCAAGCTGGGTAGTGGGGGCCGTAGTCCGCTTACCTTGAAAAACTCCGGGACACTGCAACCTGTGTCGCTTACTTTGTCGATCAATCAAGGAGCAGATCTGGCGTCTTATATAGACATCCTGGTAAAGGATAGGGTTTTACGAGGTGTGACAGCCGGCGACAGCACGAGAAGTTAGGGGTTTAGCGTAGGCATTGTGCCTTTTTACAAGTTCTGAACGGTCCCCTCTGTAGCCCCTCGAGCTAAGGCAAAACTCCGAATAAAACCGTGATACCTGTTTGGGCTTCGCGGCGATAAGTCCATAGTTACTCTGGGCGCAAATGGATGTCGTAAAGCCGAATGTCGCGTATGGCACGCTAACGCCCAGCCAAAGACCGACGGGTGCTGAAACGGTTGGGTCAGAACAGCGGAGATGGGTAGATGTGGGCAGTGACAGGTGCGCTACACTGCAGGTGGAATCGCCCTCAGTGGCAGAAAATTGGTGGTGAATCAGCTGTTGCTTGTCAGGTGTTGCGAAGAGTGGATCAGCTGATCGACGAGGGCTGAGAATGCATTACGAGCTGGGTCGCGCGTGGTACGCGGCCGGACGACAAAAGTGTGCTAGCTAGCGCGGGAGACTGGTACCAGATATGAGCCCGCGAAAAGCCTTGCGTCTTTGAGGGTAATTACTCCAATGCTGCAAAGTTTAAGTCCGAAGCGCACCAGCAGCAACAACAGATGGTGGACCACAGTGGACAGGCAGCGAGGGCATCACACTCTTGTAGTAACTATACATGATAATACATCCTACTATAATTCATCACAAAGCTGTCCTGAAGTCTGTAAGTCGTCGCTCGTCTTTCTGGTGACCCGGGGTTAGTGCTCACCTGACGCCCCAGATCACCCTCTTTTTCAATGTCCGAAGCGCCAATAACATCCGACCCCCAAAAATCGTTGAGAAGCCCCTCTTAGGTCTACGTTTGAAAAACTATATAAACCACCTATATTCCTGATTTCGATCTTGCAGTTTTAGTTAATACTCGTACATCGTGAATAAACTCAAACAAGCTTCTAAATTGCTCAAAATGACAATTCCAACTACGCAAAAGGCTGTTATTTTTGAAACCAATGGAGGTGAATTAAAGTACACCACCATTCCAGTTCCAAAGCCGAAATCCAACGAATTATTGATCAACGTCAAGTACTCTGGTGTCTGTCACACTGACTTGCATGCCTGGAAAGGTGACTGGCCATTGGCTACTAAATTACCTCTCGTTGGTGGACACGAAGGTGCTGGTGTCGTCGTGGGCTTTGGCGAAAACGTTACCGGTTGGGAAATTGGCGATTATGCAGGAATTAAGTGGTTGAACGGTTCTTGTTTGTCGTGTGAATTTTGCAACCAAGCTGCTGAATCCAACTGTGCTTCTGCTGACTTATCTGGTTACACCCATGACGGTTCTTTCCAGGAGTACGCCACTGCTGACGCTGTCCAAGCTGCCAGAATCCCTAAGGGAGTTGACTTGGCTCAAGTGGCCCCAATATTGTGTGCCGGTATTACTGTCTACAAGGCTTTGAAGACCGCGAACTTGAAGGCCGGTCAGTGGGTTGCTGTCTCCGGTGCTGGTGGAGGATTGGGTTCTTTGGCTGTCCAATACGCCAAGGCCATGGGTTACAGAGTCTTGGGTATCGATGGTGGTGCCGAAAAAGGTGCTTTCGTCAAGGACTTGGGGGCTGAATACTTTGTTGATTTCACCACCTGTAAAGACATGGTCAAGGAAATTGTCGAAGCTACTAATGGTGGCCCTCATGGTGTCATCAATGTGTCAGTCTCCGAGGCTGCCATCTCTCAATCTTGTCAGTACGTCAGAAGCACTGGTACCGTTGTCTTGGTCGGTTTGCCAGCTGGTGCCAAGGTTACGGCCCCAATATTCGAGTCTGTTGTGAAGAGTATCTCCATCAGGGGCTCTTATGTTGGTAACAGAGCTGACACTGCTGAAGCCATCGAATTCTTCACCAGAGGTTTGGTCAAGTGCCCCATAAAGATTGCCGGATTATCCGAATTGCCATCTATCTACGAAAAAATGGAACAAGGCAAGATCATTGGTAGATACGTCGTTGATACTTCCAAGTAAGCCTTTGACAGTTGATACTTTGACAGTTATCTAGTTGTTTCAAAATAATATGTCCTTAAAATTTATTGTAGCAAGGGAGCAGTACAGTCCAATTTGATCGTGGATTTATAATCTGTATAGGTTTCCAGGTGTAATTGACGGGTTTATCAAACGTTTGAGACTAGAGTCTCAAATTCCTGCTATCGACTGAGCCGGCAGGAAAGTGCTCGAGGCACGACGTTTTGTATTATACAGTCCACTCCAAAACCCAAGATCGTAGCTACCAAACTGTGCCAGCTAATGACCCGGTGAGCTCAACTGAATCGCCTCGTCTTATGCCGTGTATTTCCCACAACTTGAGCTGATTTGCTCAACCTGTAAAAAGCACTGCTCGAGTAAATAATTATTTAACGGATAAACTTGATACAAATTAGACACTTGAGCCCATTCTTCGCACAATTATCCTCGTATTTCCATGGTACCTTTCCTTATAAGCCCTGTCCTCGTATCTATAGCCGTAGGATGTGCCGGATTGAGCCAGTTCCTACTCCTTATATGGTCCCCATACTATATGACATCCTATTTTGAATCTCTCTCAGTCTTGCCCTCGATTTTCCCCTTTGCCCTTGTCCTCGCGGTCCTAGCGGGTCAAATACTTGGCCTTACGGTGTTGGCACCCCGGCTCTCCCGACAGTACGGACACTTGCACACCCTGTATATATGTATCACAGTAAGCGTGGTAACTGTAGGTCTCCTTGCGTGGGTAGTTTTCTGCCCTCCTGTGCTGGTGGCCCTCCTATGTTTGTCCGGAGTTGTGAGCGGCCCGGTAGTGGCCCTGATTCTCAAGTACCAAGTAAGCTTATACACCTGGGTCGACGAAGCCACTGTACCGTCCACCGTAAGCTTGGTGGTGTTGTTTGCAGCCCTTCTTGCAGGGCTGTTAGTGCAAGCCAAGTACTCTCATGCCGGTGGATACGTGCAGCTACTCACAGTAGCATTTTCCCTAGATCTAGCAGCTCTCGCCTTGCTTGCGATGGTTGCCCGTACAACCCATACTACCCACTAGGCCATAGATATTAGAATTAGTTCTATGCCTATATTCATAATTTTTGTGCTTTAAATAAATAGTTTATACACATTCAATAAATGAGGGCTGAAAAATTTGCAGCCACAAGTGAGTCCCGTGTATCTCTTCAATTTGTTGATTCACAAAGGTCCCTGACCACCTTACAATTGCTTGTCCTTGCTCAGTCACCAACCATAACTCAATTGTTTTCAGCCTCACAGTCCCAGCCTTATGATTGTTGATTCAGTAATCGTGCGCCTCAGCAAGTTTTGCGTGGATGCCGGTTTCTAGCAGCAACTACGAGGGACTTCGCCCATGGAGAGGTGCTTCAATTCTTCAGAGTTGGTGAACAGTGGCAGCAGATTGTACAATAGTTCGCTGTACAAAACCACCACCAATCTACATCGCGTGGAACTGATACCACATATACACTGTCGTCGAGCAACAAAGGCCTGCCGATAAGGGTAGTAAAGTACCCAACAATCAAGCATTAGTCGACTATGTAACAATTAAACACTGTGAATTCTAGTAAATAACTAAAAAGCTTTATTCAATGGAGACAACAAATCTCTACCCTTGTAGAAATCAATAGTCTTGTTAGCTCTAGATTGCACACCCTCTGGGGTGAATTCTAAGTACTTGTAAACGTCACCAGCCTTACCAGAAGCACCAAATCTAGTCAAACCGAATTGCTCATGAGAGTACTTGGACCAGCCGAATGGTGACATAACCTCAATAGACAAAATAGGAACGCCGTTTGGCAAAACAGACAACCTGTAGTCCTCGGACTGGTTGTCAAAGGTGAAAAAGTCAGGAATAGAAACCAAACCAACCTTCTTACCTTCAGCTTCTAACAACTTAGCGGCGTTGACAGCAATTTCAACTTCGGAACCAGAAGCAGCCAAAATAATGTCAGCATTCTTAACTTCCTTCAAGACGTAACCACCCTTGGAAGCCTTTTCGATGGAGGAACCTTCCAATTGAGGCAAGTTTTGTCTGGACAAGGCCAAGACATGAGGAGTAGAGGTGGAAGAGATAGCAGACTTGTAAGCAGCAGAAACTTCATTACCATCAGCAGGTCTCCAGACAGAGGTGTTTGGCAAAGCTCTGAAGTGGGCCAAAGTCTCGATAGGTTGATGGGTTGGACCATCTTCACCCAAACCGATGGAGTCGTGGGTGGCAACCCAGGTGACTGGGTGGTGAGAAAGGGCCGATAATCTCAAGGCACCTACGGCGTAAGAAACAAAATTCAAGAAGGTACCTCCGTAGTTCTTGTAGTTGGCACCAAAGGCGGCAATACCGTTCATGATAGCACCCATACCGTGTTCTCTCACACCGTATCTGATGTACTTACCACCGTAATCACCCAAGCCTGTGGAAGGAGGTTGGAAGTCGACCGAGCCAGTGGCCTTGGTCAAGTTAGAAGGAGTCAAATCAGCAGAACCGCCAATGAATTCTGGCAAGATGTCAGACAACGCATTGATGACACCTTCAGACAACTTTCTGGTGGCCACAGCCTTATCTTCAGGAGTAAAACTTGGAAGGGCCTTTTCCCAACCTTCTGGCAACTTTCCGTCCAATCTTCTTTGGAGTTCAGCGCCCAATTCTGGGAATTCCTTCTTGTAAGCCTTGAAAGTAGCATCCCACTCCTTTTCAGCCTTAAGATTTTCCTCGACTTGTTTCTTGTAGTATTCGGTAACTTCTTTTGGAACAGCAAAGAACTCTTCTGGGTTAAAACCAAACTTGGTCTTCAACTGCTTAACATCATCTGGCTTCAATGGAGCACCGTGGACACCGTGGGTACCCTCGGCCAAAGATCCGTAACCGATAGTGGTCTTGACTCTGATCAAAGTAGGCTTGTCAGTGACGGCCTTAGCAGCGGTAATGGCCTTGGCGATAGCTTCCAAATCTTCGTTACCGTTTTCGACTTCCAAGATGTGCCAGTTATAGGCTTCGTATCTCTTGACGACGTTTTCGGTGAAGGAAACTTCGGTGGATCCGTCAATGGAGATCTGGTTATCGTCCCAGAAAGCGATCAAGTTACCCAATTGCAAGTGGCCGGCGAGCGAAGAAGCTTCGGAGGAAACACCTTCCATAAGACATCCATCACCCAAAAATGCGTAGGTGAAGTTGTCGGAGAGGGTGAACTTAGGTTTGTTGTAGGTAGCGGCGAACTGCTTTTGGGCAATGGCTAAACCAACGGCATTTGAAATACCTTGACCTAGAGGACCGGTAGTTACTTCAACACCGGGGCAGTCGGTGAGTTCCGGGTGACCGGGGGTCTTTGAGTGTAATTGACGGAACTTCTTCAAGTCATCCACAGTGTAATCGTATCCGTACAAGAACAAGATTGTGTATAAGAGGGCACATGCGTGTCCGTTGGACAAGACAAATCTGTCTCTGTTAATCCACTTTGGGTTCTTTGGGTTAAACTTCATGTCTTTGAAAAGGACATGCACGGCTGGGGCAAGACCCAATGGGGCACCTGGGTGACCCGAATTAGCTCCGGAAACCGTATCGACGGCCAAGGTTCTGATAGTGTTGACAGCTAACTGATCAATGTTGGACATGGCAAATTTGTAGGTGAAAAAATGTGGGAGTGGACGAGTTTATATAACGTGCGGTTACGTCAAGGCACGCACCGGCAATTTGTTGGTACCCACCCCTCGGATCTCGTGTTTCGAGACCGTCCCTCCGGACAGGGCTGCCTGGCGAGAAACATTGCACCCCCACCTAAACCCCACCTGGTCTGCCACTGTGCCGCTATATTTCGCACCATCCCTCCTTATTTACCACCAACCTCTGGCACGGGCCCATCGCTGGCACCGCCCCCTGACGCGATACTCGGTGGTCCTGGTACCGTAACACCGGGGCTGCGACCCCTAATCCCGCGGTTTCGACCGCCTCATTTCTCCGATCATCCTACCCCCAAACCCTCGAATCTCGCCTACTTTGTCGGTCTCCCATCTTTCCTGATTTACTCAATTCGGAGTTTTCATATCCGGGAGACCCAGGAGTGACTGTCTGAGTAAACATTGGTAAGGCTTATAAAAGTATAAAGAATGTCTTATTACTAATAATATAGATTACTAACATGCCTTATCCCAGGTCACCCAGTTTTACCACTAGTTACCGTGGACATTAATAAATTATCCCTCTCGATGTTTTTGCCCGCCCATTGGATTACTTGGTGCTCCTCTATTTTTCTTTAAAAATCCCGAGTGGTCCCAAGTTCACGTGACATTGAATGCTCCTTATTCCAGAACTGTATTATCATACACGCCTCTTCCGAAGTCTCCTTCTGGAGTAATTCAAGGCGTGTTTTAATTTATTCTCTCTGATTGCCTTCAACTTGTCTGCAGTGAAGCTTCACTGGTGTCGATTTCATGTTCATTATTCCGTGACAAACCTCCGTGATGAAACCAACTGTTCTACCAGCACTCCTAGTACGCTAGTCTCTCGGCAGTGTGGAAGTACTGCTGGAAGGGCTATTGTAGAGTCTTTTGCGGGGTACCGGCTTTACCGATGGCTCTCAACGGCAGAAGCCTTTGAAGATGAGGATCCCGTCTATCTTGAGCTGATAGAGTAGGAAGACTACAAAATACTACGCACATCCACTCCTTCATACATCCTCGCTCTACAAGACCATAGGTATAGAATATCCATTATACTACCAACCATGTACATAACCTCATGGGTCCTCGAACGGACTTCTCTCACCGCTCGTCTGGCTCTGGGGCCTATTAGCATTATCCATCTCCACGTCCAACACAAACGATCCATTTCCATCGCCCGAAGCGTCAGCACGGTGAGGGGCCGAAACTGGACCCAAATCGACGAGTTCGAGAGGAATCTCTTGCGGCTCCACCTGGCGCACCTGAGTGTCGTTTCTACGTATGCTCGTGGCCCGCTGGATTTCGCCGATATCCGAATCCACGTCCGAGTCCGAGTCCGAGTCCTCTTCTGCGATGTGGCCGGTGATGTTTGAGATAGTGCTGTCGTTCAACTGTTTCGTCGTGGTGACAATGCTGTTCTTCAGAGTATTCTTGCTGCCGAAGGTGTGGGTTTCGCTGGTCACGTCCTCTGCATCTGACTCTTCCTCGTCTTCCTCTACCACTTTGAGGAAATCGTCTTCCTCCTCTTCCTCGATTCTATCCACATTAATCAACCGGGGCTGCGCTTTGATCGCCGTCATCGTGTTCTCGTTACCGCCATCGCCCTCGCTGTAGTTGGCCCGCATAATGTCCCCTATGATGGAGGCATTCTCTATTGTGTTCAAGTCGGAGAATATCGACTCGGACTCGTACGAGTATATAGACTTGGTATTGTTCTTTGTAGGCCGTACTGTCACCCCGGGAATGTACGCTATGGGTAGGATATTAGAGGCATTAGTCGTGGATATCGTCGTGGCAATACTGTTTCTATTGCTGCTGTTAGGATCAAGGTAGGGGGTGTTGTTGATCAAGTTTCTACTCTTCAACCGTCTCTGGCCCACTTTACGAGCCCCACCACGGCGGTTCTTAAACTTTGCCTGCGGCCTCGTGAACGACTCGTACGACGAGAGTCTACGGGCTGGGTTGTTGTTTCTACGACCAGGGCGGGCAGCCGTGGTGCCGGCTGCAGTCACAGTTGTGCCGGACGAGAGACGCTTATCTGCGTCGAAGTCGCCGCTGTCGCCGCTCGCGTCCTCTTTACTCTCTTCGTGCTCGAGATCGCTCATGACGATATCTTCTTCGTCATCGGCAGGATGCTTTTTACGCCACACCAAAAAGTAGTATAGTAACCCGGCGACGATCACGGCCACCACACCCCCAACTACACCTCCCACGATGCCTCCGATATTGGGCCCGCTGGTGGACCCATCGTCGGTGCTGTCACAGTAGTACTCAGCGCACTTATCGCACGTCTGAGTCCGAAGGTTCTTCTGTTCGCCCGGTCCACAGGTGGGGCCCAGGGGAGTCGTGTTGGGGCAGACCACACATCCCTGGCCGTCGGTCGGGTACAGCGTTTCCCTGACGAATATTGCTCTCGTCGGGACATCTTTTTGAGTAGCAGTTGCTGGTGTTTGAAAGCGATCTACTAGGACTGCCATTTTTAGCTGAAATTCTCCGGTGGAATCTTCTAAACAGCGTACGTGTCTTAGTTTAAGTCAGGAGTTTCGGACTTTGATTGTTTTGGAGTATTCTGGGGTCTTTTCTCCTGTCCCAGTAGTGTTTCCGAGCGTTTGGTGCTTTTTATCTGTCGGCTGAAAGCGTACCGGGTGTTTGGGATCTAATTAAGGGCGCGGCGTTTTACGCAGCAGCCAGGTACCTGGGTTGACGCCCTGCTCCCTCCGCCTGCCCCCCGCCAGCCCCACCGCGAGCTGGGCCCGCTCCCCCTTCGTCGTACCAGTAACGGGTCGCGCGCCACCTCGCAACTACTGCTGCAGTTGGCTCGTCTCCGGCGTATTCTATTGTCGCAACCGTTAAACCTTTGTGAGTTTCACATTACGCGCATTCCCCCTTGTAACATAGTGTTGGCCGTCGTCTTGGTCTTACATTCTTACTTGTGATGGATTATTATATGCAGGCCGGCCATTGATCGTCTTATCAGATCGAAGCAGCCGTAGCTAAGACTGTATCGATGTGAACAAGCGGCTATCAAAAGTCGATGAGCGCGTCTACTCATTTGTGGCAGCTCATGCTGCCCAGAGGTCCGCTGTTACTGGTCTTCTCTAACGTTCTCTCTCTGTACATTACTCTAGACTCTGTGCAGCCACAGCCCCCAGCCAGTCTCCTGTAGTTGAACGGGCCACCTGGGCAACAGATGTTAGATGTCACTAGACTGCGAATACTTACATCGGGGTATCGCCAGCCATTCACACCATGGTGCCAGCCAGTGCATGTTGAAAGGCTGTCACTCGTCTACCACGCTCGCAGTACCTACTGTAACGTCTCACTACGGCCAATTCTCAATGATCTACATTTCTACCTATCTTACACAAACGTCTGCCCTGCACCTTCAAACTGCACAGCTTTACGACGAATCAACCATGTCTCTTGGTAATCAAAGTACTTCAAATCACTCGTCTTGTCATCCTTCATGAACCACTGCAGCGTCTCCGTGTGATACACCCATTTTCTCTTAGCCAATTCCCGGGCAGCATTGATCTTGGATAACCCATAAATCCCGTCGTTGTAGTAGAAACAGTAGAATAGCGTGTCGTCGTTGAAGCTCTTCATGAGATTTGCTGACTGTAACTCAAACATTGGCTCCTGAGGATAATCAATCAGCAGCGGGTGCACGGTGGCTGGAGTGTACTGTCTGGGCTTTTCAGCATCAAACGAGTCGGGGCAGTTGTAAAGCGAGTTTTCCAACAAAGAACCAATTGTTTTGAACGGGAGTGGGTTGGTCAAACGGGCATGACTGATAGCAGAAAGACGAGGAATGCTATCAAGTAACGTCTTGGACTCAAAGTGCTCTGACAGTTCTGTCTGCGGAGGAGGCACAGGGACATTAGACGTGGGGAAATACCTGTGGGGTACATGGATTTGGCTGCTGTTGAGGCTACTGGAGCTCGGTACAGGTGAAGCGGTGGACGACTTAGCCGTATTCACCTTCGACAAAGAGGCACCGTTCAATCCGGGAGGGATCGAAAATCCGTTGGCTGAAGTGGAATCATCGTTAGATATAGTGGACCGAGCCACAACGGGGGTCGCAGCAGCAGCAGCAGCTTCAGCAACAGCCTCAGCCATAGTCTTACCACTTTCATACACATTATGTATGGAAGCCGGAGCAGGCGTAGGGGTGGAGCTAGCAGGTTCATTCAAAGCACTCTTGATGACACTCGAATAAGAAGCTCCTGTGGCTAACGTAGGGGCAGGTACAGGAGCGGCGGCAGCGGGTTTTTTGACTGTCACTTTCTTCTTCTTTTCCAATTCTTCTCTTTCTCTATCCTCTTTTTCCTTCTTTTCCTTCTCCTTCTTTTCCTTCTCCTTTTCGCCTTCCTTCTGGTCTTTTTCCACCCGTTCTTGTTCCTCTTGTTCTTCCCGTTCTTTTCTTTCCTGCTCGATGTTGAACGCGTTGAAGTCGGCATTTTCAAGGTCCAACGTCTCGTAGAAATCGTCGTAGTCGATGAAGTCCTCATCCTGATTACTTTCTACAATGTAATCCAAGTCTTCCTTGATGGTATCGACGAGTTCGGGCTTCAAGATTTCATTCTCCAATGACCGCAAGACGTTTTCCAACTTGTCCAAATGGTTGTTAAGCAGATCTGTCTTCTCCCTTGCCTCGTCCAACGATGCCTGAAGAGTGATGGCTGTGGCCGACTTAGCCTTTTTCAATTGAGTTACCAACAGGTGAACCTCAGTTTCAACAATTTCATTCTGAGCACTCAATTTCTCTATCACCTCACTGATGTACTCGCATGCCTGCAGCTTCTTTTCATCCATCCCGTCACCAAAAGTTCTCAATCGAGAGGACTTTCTGCCTGAAAGCTCCAACCCTTCATTCGAAAACTGCTTAATTTTCGAAATTTTTTCTAAGTCTTTAAACTGGTCCATCGCATGCTCGATCTTGGTTCGATTATCTTGTAGGAGTTTTTTATCTAGTTTGATAGAGCTATCACCTAGCCACTGTTTAACTTGATCTCTAAGTCTCTGGAGCTTTTTGATTTCTTTCTTCAAGTCGGCCTCGAACTTGTCCCTTTGGGTGGTGATTTCGGTGGCGAAGAGCTTCTCATACGTGTCGTCGAAGAGCATTAGCCCCTCGGCAATCTTCTTGTTGACCTTATCGATCTCCTGCTGTAGCTTTCTAGCACTCATGCTGGTGGATGAATTTTCGCGGGATGAGATTTACTGCTAGGTTAGGCATTCTTAGCCAGGCACAACGGGCCGTCTACGGTGCTACGAGACTGAGTGTCGTACTTAGCTAGTGTGCACTGACAGTACACCAGCTACGAGATTGACTATGTAGGTTAGAGCATTAACCACTAAATACCCATATCTAAACGTATCTAACTTCCCGGTCCAAAAATACATCGGTAAAGTGACTCAACTGCTCAAAGTTGTACTCGAACGACTTGGTATTGCTGTAGTACGGATCGACGACGATCTTATCAATACTCTCGTCAGTTCTCCACTCTCCGAAAAGCTCAATTTTGGTGGTGCAACCTTTTGGCTTCATGTAAAGCAATTCGGCCTTGTGGCTTTTATCCATCGCAAGGAGGTAGTCGAATTTGGCAAAGTCCGACCGGGAGATCCCCTGGGCTTGGTGGTTTACAGCCACCCCATGCTTGCGGCACGTCCGAGTCGAGCGAGAATCGGGGCTGTCTCCGAGGTGATAGGAGCTTATACCGAACGAGTCAATGCGAGCGAAACGATTCTCTAAACCTTGCTGTTGCACCTTGTGCCGGAACAATGCCTCGGCCATCGGCGACCGGCAGCTGCGACTGTTAGTAGGAGACGATATCACAACACACCCACTACATACATGTTGCCTGTACACACAAAGGCAATACTTATCTGGTCTTGTGACATTGGATTGCAAATTCAATCGCGACAAGTCTAAATCAATACACATTAGGTACATAGAACTAATCACAAATACAAGAATTAAATAGTACACATTGGGCAACGGGCGATGGCCTATACGTGGGAGATGATTTCATTCTTCCACTGGTCAAAATCAAGGCCCTCGTCGTAGAGAAATTGGAATTCCCCATCATCTAGGTCGGGCTTGAGCCTCTTCTCGTTGAAGAGCAAGTCCAAATCATCATTGTCGTCTCGCTCTCGCTTTACAGCGGCCCTGTAGGGGTCTTCACACACCTCGAGGATGTTCATCGACACCGCTTCCTTGATGCTGCTGATCTGTTTGAAGGATGTGATGATAGCCTCGGGCTTAATGGCGGCCGTCCACTCAGTAGGCAGAGAAGACGGCGTGGGCTTAGAAGACACATACGCCTTACCGTGGTTAGAAGGCGACGGCGTCGGCAAACCTTTCAACTCGGCCGTGTCATCGATCTCCAAGAGGTTAGCTAACGAGGCAAAGAAAAACTTTTCCGGGTTCTGATTAGACAACTCTCTCCGCTTACTCAACTCAAAGTCCTGGGTCTCATTCTGGTCAATGCTACTGAAGATATCGCCAATAGCGTGCTCGTTCAACCGGCCACCGAGTACCTTGTTGGAGTAGTTCGGCGACTGCTCGCTAGGAGTATTTTTGTTGCTGTGGCTGCCGGGAACTTGAGGAGTAGGGATGCTGTTGGGGGTCTTGATAGCGTTGGCCAACGATCCAGGGGTAGTGGCGTTGGCACCAGGAGTGACGCCTTTGTTCGACTTGCGTCTACCGGCCTGGGCGCTGGTAGACGCCCGCTTGGCCTTGGCTCGATTAGCAGAGCCACCATTGCCCGCACCCATATTGGGAGACGAGTTGGGGTTCATCAAGGGGCTGTTGATGATCTGTGGGGGTGCCGCTTGAGCAAGCAGTTGTACCGGCATGGGCTGTTGGAGGTTCTGCCAATTTTGGCCCACATTCATATTCATCTGATTGAAATGAGGTGCCGCTTGAGACTGGGGCTGTTGCGGTTGCTGGGGCTGCTGTGGTGGCTGGTTAGGCTTGAAGTTGGGCACGGCCTGTGCTGAAGCGCCTGTCGGCTGCTGCGACTGAGGCTGCTGCAACTGCTGCCTCCGCTCGTTGAATTGCTCTTTCACATAGTCGAAATACTTTGTGTACTGGATCCGTAACTTATCCGCCAAATCTGGTGATGCAAGGTAGCTGCCCCTATGCAAACTTTCCATGATGTTCTTGGTCATGTACTTCATTTGAATCAACCGCTTGGTCCCTTCGACGTTTTTGGTTAATATAAAAAAGTAGCTGATGATGCTGTCGACGTTAGCGTACTGCAGCGTGATCTTGAACATGATATCCCGAACCGTCGTCTTGGCCGATTGCGACAACAACTCCGACACATCCTTGAGCGCCACGTTGTTGCGAGACACCTCTTCAATCAACTGGCGCAAGCGCATCTTCATCTCTTCCGTCAAAGGTGGCACCATCGGGTTCGACGACGGAGCCGTGCTCTGGGACCGGCTCATGTTGGAAGGCGCCGACGGCGGCGCTGGCTGAACCGGCTGGCGGTTCATCACCGGGCTTTGGATCACCGGCATGTTGTTCATCATCGGCAGCTGCTGGGCCAACTGTTGCGGCATGGGCTGTGGTACTTGAGGAGGCATGTTCATGTTGGGAACCTGTCCTGGCGCCAGCGGCGGCATTCTGCGCTGCTGTTGCTGCTGCTGCTGTTGCTGCTGCTGGGCCAGTCTCGGCTGGTTCATGTTCATGTTCATGTTCACATTCATCCCGTTGGCCAGACTAGGAGCTCTCTGATTAGCTTGGTTAGGTTGAGTAGACTGATTAGTCAACCCATTTTGCTGTTTCCACTGCAAAGTCTTTTGGTGGATGATAAACTTGCGGATAAAGCTCTCCTTCTGTGTCTGGTCCAAGTTGCGCTGAATAGAGTTATTTGACTGCAACCGGCTCAACAACATCATGGCCTCCGAGCTGTACTTGAGGATATCCTGGGGGGATATGGTAAAGTTTGGCGGCTTGATGTTGGCGTTCATGTTATTACCCTGGTTAGGCGGAGGAGGGTTATTGTTTGCCAGAAACGGTCTTGGCTGGGCTTGGTTCTGCTGGGGCT
Source organism: Yamadazyma sp. yHMH685 (assembly GCA_030571055.1). Classification (NCBI taxonomy): domain Eukaryota; kingdom Fungi; phylum Ascomycota; class Pichiomycetes; order Serinales; family Debaryomycetaceae; genus Yamadazyma; species Yamadazyma sp. yHMH685. The sequence goes on from JAJLXC010000006.1 coordinate 26,801, forward strand.
GATTCTGCTGGGCCAAGTGTTGGTTAGGCTGCTGCTGCTGTTTCTGCATCTGTCTCTGCATCAACTGCTGTTTCTGCTGCGGAGTCAAGTTGTTGATGTTGAAATTGTTCATGTTCATGTTGTTCATGTTCATGTTGTTCATATTCATGCCTTGGTTCATGCCGTTATTCATCCCCTGGTTGTTCATGTTCATGTTCATGTTCATGTTATTCATCCGCTGCGGCTGAGGCTGCTGCTGGGGCGGCTGCTGAGGCGGCGGGTTCTGCTGGGGCGGCTGCGGCTGGCCCGGTTGGCCCTGCGGATGCAACTTACGCTGCTGGTGCTGCCTGAGGGCCACTTGCAAATGTGTATGGTGGATCACCTTGATGGCCGCCATCAGCGACTGGGGGATCATCTTTTTGTTGATGCAGTCAAAGATCTGATTCCAGGTGGAGAGGTTAGGCGGTAAGTTTGGGATCTTGGCCAACAATGCCGGGGGAATTGGGGCGCTTCGAATCATGCTCAGAATTTGCTGTATACTCTGTTGCAGCGGAGCGTTCTGGTTGGGCACTTGATTGGGTACTTGATTGGGCACCTGGTTGGGCACCTGGTTGGGCACCTGGCTGGCCTGTATCTGGGCTGCCAGCTGCTGGCGAGCCTGGGCCTGCTGCTGCATGAACCCGGCGCTGTTCATGTTGGGGTTGTTGATGTTATTATTATTAGCGGGCATGGGGTTATTAATATTGGCCAGTCTCATGTTCCCGGTCCGGAGCTGGGTGATCTTCAGCTTGATGATCCGGAGGTACTCGTCTTTACTCTGGCTTTTCAGGAAGGTATATTTTTCAAAATCGGACGCCATAGTCGCTGCTTTCTCGTCACTGTAGTTGGTGTGCTGGAGATCCTTTAAAGTGGCATTGAGAATGTGCACCACTTTCTGGCGGTCGGCCATCGAGTACATGCTGTGCCAGGTGGCACCGTTTAGTTGGTTATTCATTCGGGCAGCAAGGGCTTGCACGGCTGGGGAAAGCGGTGGCTGACGGTGGCTGACGGTCAAGCGGGCTGAAACACTCGGGGCAAACGGCTCTGGACGTCGGTCTACGGGCTCCAGGAGTTAGAATGCTCGGGGACAATACGTGGGATCAGTAAAAATTAAACGTCTATACGAAAATGCCTTTTGAACCCCGTATCGTTTTTCCTGATCAAATTTTTTCCAGATTTCTCGATTGTAAGTAGGCGTTTTGAGGCATAAGTGGAAAGTCTAAATAGGGCGTGAGAGCTTACGAGGTTAATTGAGAGGGTGAATTGTAGAGCTAGTATGTAGAACGGTTGGACTAGAGACGCTGGTAGCTTGTGTGTGTTCCCTAGGCTTTGGGTGGCCCACGTTACACTTGATTGGCAGCCACTCGCAGGGCTTATCAGCCGTGGCGTGCCACACTACCCGGGCTCCGTCCGGTCAACTATATACCACAACTTCCACCACTGCCCTACTGTTATCTACCCTACTGTCGCCTGCCCTTCTGTTCTCTGCCCTGCTCTACGACACGCATGTGCTCCTCCTCGTCTCCGTTCACCGTCGACGGGATACTGCATAGTGTCTGCCCCGATTCGTATAACGGCGTTGCAAGAGGCAAAGCCCTGAAGTCAACAACCCCTCGCATATATCGGTCTTCCTCCGTATCAGCAGTTCTAGCAGGGCCTCACAGGTCTCCCAGCCACCACCGACGTGGCCAACTGGGGTGGTGGCTGGGCTGTGGCTTATCTTCCCTTAGCATAATATTTTCTGCACCCGTCTTAACAAAAGTCAGGGAGTTGATTCAGATTCCTATGCCAAGACCGATCGGACTATCTCTGTTGTACCTGATCTAATACGCGTATAGTACTCGTCTGGCTCAAACTCCGTGTGCATGGTATCAATCTGACTAGACAATACGCCTTTTACCGATTACGGCTGTGACAGCTTTAATCGCGTACGTCTGCAAGTATACCCGAAACATAGACGTAGCAATAAGCTTACCCATTGCGTGGTCTTTTCTCTGGCTACATCTGCATCCCTGTATCAATTGTTTTATATGCTATGCTTATACCATTATATACCTACAAACGTTCTCTTCACAGCTCTGGCGTCTTCGGCCTTGGTCTGCGCTTCCTGATCTATAAACTCCGTCTGGTGCTCCAAGTTCCATTGGTTCTTCACAAACCTCATACCTTGCAAGTTGAAGTTGATTCTCTCGCTGTTACTAACAAGCTGTTCTCTCAACCTAGACTTGATATTGATCAACTGGTTCTTCAAGCCGGAGTCCTTCTGGTTAATCAACTCCTTCAAATTGCTCTTGATAATGAAGTTGATGATCTTACAAACCAAAGAAATTTGGTTCAAATTGTTAAGTTTGTCCATCCACACTTCGATAAACTTGAGAAGCTTCTTGGTGTAAGAAAAGGGAAGAACCAACAATGCGTCTTGCAATTGGGCCGACTTGATGCTGCTGATGGTCTTGAATACATGCTCTTCCCCAGTAATGTTATACGCCAATAAGATGGTATGCAATTCCGGCTTTGTAGGCCTCATGCCGTTGGGTTGTTTTTCATACTGCAAAATAGCCTGTTCGTATTCCTCCTGGTTAACCAAATCCTCGTACCCGATATCAATAGCCTCAAGCAACTTTTCCCCGGCTTTCAAAGACTCTACCGTTTGTTTATTGACCTTGGTTACTTCATCAGTGTTGTCGTTTTCTTCTCCGTCCTTTTTAATCTCCTCATCATCGTTTTCTAACGAATTCAACAAGTTGTCCTCATATAATTCGTCCATCTCCTTTTCTCTTTCTTCTTCTAAGAACACCTGGTCATTTGTGGCAGTCCAGAGTCTAAGAGAGTGGTCATGCGACGCAGACACCATGAACAACCCACTGTGACTTACGCTCAAACTCCAGACTTCCAGCTGATGTGCTACCAATCGTTGAATACACTCAAACTTGTCTCCATCCCAGTACTTGACCATACCATCCTTACCACTGGAGAAGAAATGATGGGTATCCCCAATGAATCTGACATTCATAATGGAATCCTGGTGTCCAAAAATGGATTTGTGACAGTCACCAAAATCTAAACCCCAAATCTTGATGTTTTTATCGGCAGAAGAAGTAATGATCAATTTAGAGTCTTTGGAAATATCAATAGATAAAACTGGTAACTTGTGCCCGTATAGTGTTAAAAACAATTTCAAAGTATCAAGGAAAATAACTTGAACGTTATTGTTCAACAAAGAGATTGCCAATAATCTACTGTCTGGCGACACCTTAACGGCCAAGACCTCATCAGATAATTCCAACGTTTGTTTGTGGTTGAATCTTAATCTGTTAACAGTCTCTTCAGTCCCTGGGACCACTTCACTTTCCACTTTGAAGTTCCAGAATTTAACTTTCTTATCATTTCCACCAGTGATCAAAGTCTTTCCATCAGGAGTCACATCAAGAGACCATATGGCACTCCCTTCATCATTGGATTCATCTCCTTTATGTGCTTGTTCGATTTTATCTACCAAAGAGGACGAAGACAAATCATACAAATCCAAATCACCATTTTTGTATCCCACAACAACCAACGAGCCCCCAGGCAAAAATTTACAACATAATGCATAACCGCTTACAAGTTGGAAGTTTCTCAAAACATTGAAGGTCTTCAAGTTCCAAACCTTGAGTTCTCCGTTGGAGGCACTCACAAGTAATTGGTCATCAGAGGAGATATCGAGGGATCTAATATCATTTCTGTGTCCCAACAACTCAATAGAATTGGTTCGTTCTATAGCTATCTCCTGATTTTTCTTCAAATTCTCTGGAATGGTCATGGCATAAAATTCCACAGCATTATTAACCAAAGAGACCAACAAGCTTAACTTTTGACCTGATTTAACCCAGCTACAGGATTTGATTTTATGTACAGTTCTCAATGTAGTGAACGCGGTGATTAACATACTGATCTCGTTCTCTTTTATGTTTTCCAAAATCTCTTCCTCAGATAAACCTTTATCCTTTAATCTTTTTGTTCTACTTTTGATACCTTTCTGCAATTCTGCTGATGACCTTATTCTAAATATTTCAAGACTTCTATCACTGTTTTGCAAATAGAATATTTCATTGACTTCACCAGACTTGATAATTTGCTCAAACCGGATTTCATTGCATCTTGCCTTACTTTGTTTAGCAAAAATTCCCCGTTCCCGTATTTTCCTTGAGTCCTCCTCTTCCAAGTTGATATCCCACACCTTAACCTGATCTTTGTTTCCACTGGTTATCAAAAGGTCTTGTCCGTGGTTCAAGGCTAAAGACCAACATTCGTTAGAGTGGGCAATGTGAGTCTCGATGCACTGCTTGGAGTTCAACTCCCATAACTTGATTAAACCGTCTTTCGAAACACTAACAATGTAATCGTCCAAATCGTCGATTTCCTTTTTCCCACGAGATAAAAATGTTACGTCTGTGATTTCACCTTTATGGCCCTTCAATTTGAATAACCCCTCTTCCCCGACCAAATCCCAAAGAATTATACTGGCATCGTTGGATCCCGAAACCAACCTGGTACCACTTTTATCGAATTTCAATTTGCTGATTCTGCTCTTGTGGCCTTGAAATTTTATTACAACTGTTGCTGATGCCAAATCCCACACCTTGATAGTTCCATCATTATAACCAGATGCCACAATATTACTTGACTCGTGATATGTCATATACGAAACGGCACTAGGGGGGGCATTAGTGGGGGCATTAGAAGCTCCGGGAGTTAATCCATCTGTAAGTTTCTGTAGCTTCTCACCGGTCTTGATATCCCAAACCAAGATTTCTTCAACACCCGAGGTCATTGCTCTTCCTGCGGACTTCTTGGATTGACCATCAATAGGAGGAAGCCACACCACATTGGACTGTGACGTTATGACTCCGAAACTGGTTTCCTGTTCATAACGGTCGTACGACTTCACCATGGTTGAATTTTTTTCAGATGAGATGAGCGCGATGAGTTTTTGGCTGCGATTTGGATTTGGCGATGGCTGCGAATGGAACTAGGTCGGGCTAGGAGGGTATGTATATAAGAGTATAACTGTAGCCATAGCTTTTGCGATACGTTTCATAACTTTCACTCCTTGTTTTACCGTTGTAGGAATGCACACATTTATATCCGCTTGCATTTTGTTTATTAACCATATCTTGCTATATTAAATTGTATATCAAAGTCACCAAGAGAACAGTTAAGCGTGATACTACATTATCGACCCCTCCAGAGTCCAGGTTGCTAGATTCGCTGCTGCTATTTTCATCACCATTACTTGTTGAGGTCTTATCACCACCATTTGTTGAGGTCTGCTGACTTTGCGAACTGGATTTCTTCGAAGCGCTAGCGTTAGTGCTGTATGACAAAGAGGAAATACTAGCAGCAATACTAGAAACATTTGCGTAGGCTGTGTCGCCCTTGGGGGGCTCCCAGCAGTAACTTTTAAAACACCTTCTGCACTCTTCTGACTGCTCCAAATCAAACCTTTCTTGGGTACGTCTGATGATGGCACATCCTACACACGTCGGCCACTGTCTGTCGTCAGAGAGATTGTTTCTGGATGCAATTTCGAATCCATTTTGAATCATGGCGAACTTATCTTCGTCATCATAAGTGAGTTGGAAAGACGAAGTGTTTGATTCAAAGGATAGGTTGGTGTTTGGAAGGTAGATGATCAACGGAATATCTGTAGTATTTATGTCCTTATTACCACTGATTGTGACCAAAGCCTCTAAATTCGACGCATTACAACCGAAAAACACTGGCTCTTTACCAAATCCTTCTTTTAAAAACTCATCATACGTTGCGGGAACAAATGGAACAGGTGATCCTCTACCTTGTTTCCCGAATTGCCTTCTGTATGTATGAATGATAGCTGAGCCATTGGGCCACTGGGTGGGTGTATCTCCGGAATTATCAAACGCAAAAATCACATCTGTATCTCTCTCCGACTGGATTAATGGATAGAAAGGGACGTTCTGCTCGTCGGTGCTACCGTCAACCAAGTTAAGGGTGTGATTGTCGGACAAAATAGCCTCATTCCCGTATTGTGAGTTGTAAAATGGATTGGGCCTATACACTGCAATGTCGTTTTCGGTTTTATCAACCATTTGGAGAATCTTGTTTACGATAGTTTTCAAGTACCGGGGGACATCAAACTCGTCCAATCTCGTCAAAAACTGATTAAACAACGAAGAAGATGTGCCCATCACGAAGCCAGCATTGTCAAAGTTTACCACGCAGTCATCGGAAGAGTTTGGTTTCCCATTATCAAGGTACGATCCAATGTACTGTGTATCGATGAAGCTGTTTATCGAAGGATCCCAGGAGCCGAACTCGTAGGGGCTAAACTCAAAAACTGTTGAGTTCAAATTAACAATGAAAGTGCCGGGGTTTCTCCCGTCAGCAAGTATGATAGGAAATGGCATTTCGTGATCTTTGAAGCTGGAGATATTTCTAATACTGGACCAGGTGACGTTCTGCCCTCCCTTGTTACTCATAAACTGGTATGCCAAGGCTCTCCCCCAGATATCGGTTAGAGACGTGGTAAAGTGGTCGTTTTTGGCTCCCACACTAAAACCAATATTAATATAGTACAGGCCGGTGGCAAAGATGTTTATCCCGTTAGGATTGAAGATAGAATCTTCCAAGTTCCATATTTCAGATTTTCCACTAAGTATATCGGCCACAGAGATCCAATCATTGAATACTAGCGAGCCGATGAGCCAACTTCCGCCCGATAAGCCAGTGATGTAGCTCGAGCTTTGCAACACTCCCCCCAAGCCCTTTGTGTTGGATGCCGGGTATCTATTGTCCAAGGCCAAGATGCCTCCTGCTCCAGTCAACATCGATCTGTATCCACCTCCACTGAATGCTAGGCCGATAGAGATGTTGTGAGATTTCGAGTACTGGTTGACGAACTCCGAGGCATTGAAGTTTGAAAGCTGGGCTACGTTTTCCAAGAAGTCGACAAGGTTTTTGTTTGTCTTCTCGTAGCGAGAGGTGATGTAGTCTTTTTCCTGGGACGATATACTCTTTGCTTCTCTCAAGAGGTTCCCGCTTGGACACTTGGTTTGGTACGGCTGGTACGGGTTCTTATCGTCGTCGTCATCACCTCCAAAGTCGAGGCCATCGGTGTCATTATCTCCAGTGCCTGTACTCGAGCTGGAGCTGGCACTGGAGCTCGGACTGCTACTGCTACTGGAGCTGTCATTGTTGTCATCCCACGGCCACGTCCACAGCTGGACTGTTGTAAACAACACAAGGTATGAAACCAACACTGCCACAGATACTCTACCCATGGATAAAAACTGTTAATTTCAATTCATCGCATTCACTCTATATACTTGCCTATTCAAGCAACTACTACTGTCAGTTGCGAAACTCTAAATGTGGGGCTGAAAAATTTCGCAATCATATCAGTCTCATTTATCTTCTAATTGCCTTTACGACTATAGGGATCATGGCACCGGTAGAGATGGTAAAGTGCCTGTGGCCCAATACCGTGATGAAGGTCCTGATGGTACCGGCGTGCGAGGTGGTAGAAACAAAGGTATTGTCGGCTGCAAGCTGTTTGTCAACTTTCTGCGCACCTGAGTCGTAGTCAGCGTTGAATAAAGATTGCAAAAACCGGTTAGTACGGATACAATGTTCGTACAATTTTTCTCTGGTGTCGTAACTGAATATCTCATCTTCCTCGGTAAATCCGTCTTCGAACACAAACCCGTGCTGGCCAAACCTGCGAGCGATGACCGTTTTGCTGCTCCGCTTATCGCAGAGATTGAGCCCACAGGTCTCGCGAATGCCTTCTGTCACCACCGGGTGGATGTGGGCCGGCTTAAGCCCTTGCCAGGTGTGGACCAACGTGTGCGACGACCTCTGCAATGGCGACACGAAGAACTTGGATGGCACCGGAGCCCCTTTCGCGAGTTGTTCAGACCAGATTTGGTTATTTTCCTTGGCCTGATTGATCCCTAAATCGGTCAACATGGGGTCGGGAGCGAACACCATATCCCCATAGTGCGTCTCCTTGTACCACTTGCGGTACCACTCTTCGTAGCTGCACTTGTTGATCACCACGTTGTGGAAACCCTGGCCGTGTCTTGCGAGGAACAATAGTTTATACATTTCGTTATCTTTACTCTCCGAGTTCAACTGGGCGAGATCAGCGATGATCTGCTTCCAGTCCTTCAACCGGCCAAAGTCTTCCGTGGCGTAGTTAAATTTCAAATCGTCCGTCGCATCTTCCGACTGCTTGAAAAACCCCTTGACCACTTCAAATTTCCACGGGAAATCAGACGTCGAGCGACTGAGCTCTTCTATCTTCTGACGGTAGACCACTTCCTCCTCGAGGTCTTCATGGGCGTCGGCGTGATCGGCTACGGTGGGAATCAAGTACGATATTTTTGTCATTGGACGGTATACGATTGCGAAATTTAACTTCGTAATTTAAAACGTGAGCAGCTCACGGTATGCTTGCAAGACTTATAAATTTTATTATTAACTAGTAGATAAAAATCAAATAAGCAGCGCTTATCACCGTAAAATAAAAATCGTTAATAGTATACATCAAGTTTTCCTCGAAGAGCCGGCTTTAAAATCTGGCTTAAAGTCAGGTCTCTTGTTCGATCCACTCTTTTTAATCTGAAACTTGGTCACAATCGGAATGTGATCCGATGGGAAATTTGCATCAGGGAACCCAATCACATGCTTGGAGTACACTTCGTCAACCTTTCCAAGCACCCCCTTCACTTGGAGGTTACCAGGAGTGTACCAAATATAGTCGATCGAAGTGGTAAAGTCTGGCGTGCAATTGGTGAAGGGTAACTCACCAATCGTCTGGTACGCAGACTTAAGCTTAAACACGTTACGGAACCCATCTTCAGTGAACCTGCCGTAGTCGTACCCGTCGAGGTCAGGGTGTGATTTCACAGAGCCGGTCGAGCATAACTGGTAGACAGCACTGTCAATAGTAGAGTTGAAATCACCACAGAACACTATAGGAGCATTCTTTACGTCGTCCAAAGAACTGGTGCTGAGGAATCTCTTCAAAATTCCCTTGAGTTCTTCCAACAAGATACCCACTTGTAAGGCTTTGACGTCGTTGAACAACGGATCCCAGTGCAAGTGGGTCGTGATCACGCAGATCTTCTCACCGGTACCCTTGTGCTGCAAGTACACAACCACAGCAATATGGTCTTTGTTCATGAACCGGTTAAAGAGATCCTTGGTTTTCTTATACTTGTCCGAACCCATACAGGCACTGTTGTACTCGAAAAACACTTTATCGATCAAGTCAAACTTGCTGGTCTTGAAGAACACAGCACATCCATCAACCTTCTTGGCGTCAGCCTCACTCATGGTCTTGGACCTGGTCTTATTGTAGAACAAACCTTTGTAGCCCAATTCATGCATGCGAGGAGTCCAGAACTCGTGGTAGAGCCTCGTTTCGACTTCTTGCATACAGATGATATCCGTATTCATACTCTTGACCTCTTTCTCCAAAAGAGGTCTTCTATACTCCCAATCCAAAGCCCACGTAGGCGTGTACTTGTGCATCCGGGACGTGGCGTAGTGGTGGCACAAAGTGTTGTACGACATAAGAGTAAAGGAGTTACCAGAACTTTGATCCTCGCTAGCATATGCGTCTGGGCTAACCGTTTCGTCGATGACTTCTCCGTCGTCCTCCAACAAAATCCACTTTCTGGGTTGAGGTTTGGGTAACGTGGGGGGCAAGTCTCGCAAGTAGATAATCAACTCCTTAGTACCCTTTTCGGCAAGAATGCTGGCGATGGATGGGTCCAAGGGGTTCCCCTCGATCCCCAAGAACAACAACTCGATCAAGTTCCCAAAGCCATTGGGGAGTGTTCTGATATTGTTATCGAACAAGTAAAGGTACCGTAAATTCCAGCACAAGCCCAAATCGCTCGGGACCTCCTCGATCTTGTTTTGAGACAAGTCCAACGTTCTCAAGCCTCTCAATTTACTAATGATGGGAGGAATGGTCCGCAACTTATTGTTGTTAAGGTAAAGCGATTCCAAGAAATCGTACTGGAATAACTTGGGCGACAAGTTGGAGATACCCTGGCCACTTAGATCCAACTGGCACCACAACTGCTGCCCGTTGGTTTTCTGTCTCATTCTTTCTTCTTCGTGGGCTGTATCATCCTCGTAGTAGTTGACGGTTTTCTTATTGTACAACAACGCGGCGTTGGCGGTCGGGGTGCTGTTCTTCTGAGCCAACTTCTCCTGCTCTTCCAACGAGGCCACTGCGGACTTGGTGGCGTCGATGAGGCTCATCTTGATGTCGCTGTATGGGTTTTTTGACTTTCTCGAGTTGGCCGCATACTGTCTGGCGTAGTAGTGGGGGACGCTGGCACTTCTAGAAATCTGGCACAACTGCTGCTGGTGCTGCCAGTACACCGAGTTTGAAGCTTCGACTTGAATCGAGCTGTGCTTGGGGCCCATATTGAACTGGGGGGGTTGACTGAGGTGTGGCACCTGGGTGTTCTGATAGTTAAACTGTTGCTGTTGCTGCTGCTGCTGCTGCTGCTGCTGCGGGTACTGCATTGGTGCCTGTTGGTACTGCATTGGAGCCTGCTGATACTGCTGGAAGAACTGAGGGTTATTCAAGTTCTGGCTGTTGGGGTTGTGGTTCAAGTTCTGGCTCAAGCTCTGGTTTAAATTCTGATTCTGGCTTTGGTTTTGATTCTGGCTCTGGTTATTCAACCCGCTTCTCTGGAAGCCCATATCGAATTGACTGTTACCACCACCCATATGCTGCTGCTGGCCCTGTAGCTGCTGCAACAATGCGTGGTGTGCCTGGATGTTCTGCACGGGCTGCGAAGGAGGCTGTGGTGGGGGCTGCAGGCCCGGGACGGTTTGGAACTTATTAATGTTCATTGCTCTGTTTTTCAACCACTTGATTCGTTGGGATCTTTCTCTTTAGCATATATTCGAAGGAAATTTCGATAGAGATTCGAGCGCAGCAATTCGGGTGAAAGATGTGCTTGCAAGTAGAATTACGTATGTTTGAAGATTCCTAGCTTTTGATGGACTCTTAATGGTTGTTTGATGGTGTTGAGGTGATTATGCTCAAACGATGAGAATTTTGAAAACCTGGACATCTTGTTGGGGCGCGCACGACAGAAATCGGCCGGGTTGTAAAACTGGTAGTGGGGGTAGAAGAGACAGGGTGAGTGCCACAGGCATGGTGTGGGTACCTTTCTACTCAACTCGATGAAACAGAGTGTAATCGATGATTGTAACATCGAATGTAATCCATGATGGGTGGTCTGGTACCACACGATCTACTAATTGTCTGTTATACCAAATAAATACTATTTACACAACACTCCCTCTCAACTCCTCCACTAAACTCTCAAGCCGTCCCCTTCCCCTGAGTAATTTCTTTGCTCTCTCCTCTGTCAAACCCTGCTTCACCAACTTTTTATTTGCAGCCTTGCACAACCCTTTGGTGCCGAGACTGCAGACATCACAGTTTTGTACCTGTGGAGTGCAAATCACCTGCCCAAATCCCACGAGTAAGGGGTTGATTTCAGCCCAGAACTTCGGAGGGAGCCACTCCTCTAGCGACTTCCTGGTGATCTCGGGGTTCAGACTCTTTTTGCTCCACCCCCACATCATGGCGAGCCGGTGGAGATGTACATCGACACCGATCCCCGTACTGATTCTCCACGCCCGCTGGAGGAGAAGGTATCCCATCTTGGGTCCCACTCCTGGCAACTTGACTATATCCTCGATGTTCTTGGGTATATCTCCTGAAAACTGCTCCTCCAACATCGCACAGGCCTTCTTAATATATATGGTCTTTCGATTGTGAAACCCAACTTTGCCAATATACGCATCGAGCTCCTTATCACTGAGAGTTACTACCGACTGCAAAGAAAGGCCTTCTTTAAACCCCCGTTCCTGCAATCCTGAATTAAGCCGTCTCATGGCATCGTCAAGCACCTCGTCCTTCGTTTGCGACAGAAGCATCAACGAAATCAATAGCTGAAACCTAAACGTCTTTGGGTCGGTTATCAGAATCCTCGGCGTTATACCATCAGGGATACGCTCACATCCCATGAGGTCTACTGGGGCCAAAAATTTGGCCCTTAGTGCTACAAGCTCGTTGTACAATTCAGTCCATCCTTGGGGGGTCTTTGCATCGAACTCAGCATCGTCTCCGCTCACCAGCATGAAAATATTTGGCACATCTTCTATGTCTGGAACAATTTCTGATTTGACAGACAATCTTTGCACATGCGAACCCATTTCCTGAACCGATTCTTCCACCTTTACCCCCAACGATTTGTGCTCTACTTTTATCTCCAACTCTGTTTTGACAGTCGCAGCCTTTCTTCTGCTTTTGTACGATCCTCCAGTCCCAGACTCACTGCTTCTCTTTGTCATCTCGAGTGTTAATCGCACTTATCCGTTCCTCCGCGATTATGACTCAAAATCATCGCACTGGATAAAGTTGATACCTTTGGCTGCAAGTTTACTCACCATGTCGGATTTGGAACCAAGTATTACCAGTAACATGCCCTTTCGGTCACCCCCAGGAGCTAAACAAAAGCTCAAAGTTAAATCAAAGGCTTCCACCACCAATACCAGAACCATCGAATTAGGGTCTGGGAAAATCGCTAGAGTCGCCCAAGCCTGTGATAGATGTAGAGCCAAAAAGACTAAATGTGACGGGAAACAGCCGGCTTGTTCCAACTGTGAAGCTATAGGCATCAAGTGTATTGTGTCAGATAAACTATCCCGTAGAGCGTTCCCCAAAGGTTACACTGAGACCCTAGAAGAGAGGATTCGCCAGTTGGAGGCCGAGAACAACCGGTTGAGTGGAGTCATAGACCTAAGAGACGAGCAAATAAAGGGATACGAGTTGAATGGGAAAGATGACTTTCCACCTCATGTGACGGTGAAGGATGAACTTGTACCTGACTATGAGACCACCATCCAAAAGGACCGTTCCAAGGGGAGCCATTTCCATACCCACGACGATGGGTGCCCCTGTGGCTGTACTACCGAATTGCATATGATGCACGAGAGGCCAGTATCCATTAACTTAGTGAATGGTGACCATGGGCCTCTTTCGTTAGCAGATTCACTCAATTTCAGCGACGACGAAGACGAAACAAATAGCTTGTTGAGCAACGATGATGAGCTCATATCTAACTCTCTAGGGAGTATCCTTCTACAGAGGAATCACTACTCAAATAGGTTCAACGATGGGGCAAAGCCGGCTCCTGGTGCTTTTGCGGCTGCAACTGCTATCGAGAAAATGCAAAAAGATCCAAAGTCAAAAATGGCATATGATAAGCAACAAATGTTAACTGCATTGGTCGCAGCCTCTATCCCCAGAAGTACGGAGGAAACGCTATTTGTACCAACCATGTTGGCTAGTATCTGTCAGACTTTCGGATATGACTCTAAGCCTAGTGTCTTAGCTGCAAATGCTATCGGATCTTTGAAGGAAAACTCTAACGAAGTCAACTCAAATTTTACAAATGGCTATGAGTACGAGTTGGATCTGGGCTTCTTACAGTTGATCATGAACAGAAGAAGGATTGTTAATTTACCACCAGATCAAGCCCAAATGTTTTTATCGTATCTTAACCTTCCGTCGTCGAGAATAGAATTGGATCATTTGACAACAATATACTTTCAGGAATGGGGGAGTAATTTACCTATTTTGGATAAAAACCTTTTCTTGAAAACCTACACCAAGTTCATTGATGTTTTGGAAACAGGAAAGGTCACGGCCCAACAAGTATCTGAGTCCGAAAAGGAGCTGGTTGAGAAATTTGGGGCTATCATGGTGCTTGTGCTGGCATTAAGTTTTCTTTCTAACAAACATGATTTATTCAATGTTTCTGATACTCCTAAGCATATAGTAGATAAGTATGTGAGGGATTTGAAGCACTATAATACGCTTATTCACGAGTTCATACGTCCTAATTGTTTGATTACAGAAGCCTGCTCGACGTTATCATTGCAGATATTAACTTTATCGTTACAATACTGCCTTGCCATTGGAGATGTGTCTACGTGTTTTGTGCTTAGGGGAAGAGTAATTACTATGGCACAACAATTAAGATTACATAGGTGCCCAGCAGCTGTGCTCGGTGTTAGTGGTACAAGCGACGATATAAACTTGAAGAGTCTTCAACAGGGTGAAAGACGTATTTTATTTTGGTGCACGTACTGTTTAGACGTCTACTGCTCATTAAACTTGGGTGTTCCACGGCTCTTGAAAGACTTTGAAGTAGAGTGTGCTTTGCCTTTCGCCGGTAAGGATAGTGACGACAATGACGAAGAAAATGAAAACATTTTGATTGTGAACAATACCAGATTAACGATTGTGGGTAAAGTTTCTAGATACGCCTTAAGTATCATGGTTTACTGTAAAGTATTGGGTAGTATTTTAGACGGTATTTTCTCCAGCACCCAGAACTCTTCTGGCCTGGAGGTCGTGTTGAATAAGGAGAGAGAACTAGAGTGTTGGAGAAGAGAGTTGCCACTGGAGTTGAAATTTGAGATGGGTATAAATGGGTTCTCTTTAAAGCTGGATCACCAGCTCTCCAATCATTTGCAATCCTGTAGCAAGCAGCAGCTTTGTTTGATCTTTTTGTACTTCCATGCGAGAATCTTGATCTACTTACCGATCATCTCTAAGTTTGGAAACCACCATGATGTAGGGCTTTCGGAAAAACAGAGGTTAACTAGAGGCGAAGGCAATAGAGCTGCGATTGTTTCGAGTATGACGATGATTCAACAGTCTTCGTTGCAGATATTAGAGATTTTAAAGGTTCTTTTCAATCCTCTAACTTCCAAACTTTTACCAATCCCGCTAAACATTCCACGAGAGCACGCAAGGCTTGCGTTATTGGCAGCTAAAGGTACTCTTGATTATATCAAAGGTGGTTCTCTTTACCTGGACCTGAAACAATTACTCCTTGACACAATTCCCCTTTTGAATAGGGAAAGCAAGTACAATGTCCCTGGCGGATTAACCAAGAACTCTGGTAGGTTGATTGAGATGGCAATCCTCAGCATTCTTGGGTTACCCCAAAGCAAGGCCTTATTGCAGAAGAAGAAGACAGGCTTGTTGACGAAGCCTGTTGTAGATAGGGGACCTTCGCTTTTAGGGACAAAGCCTGCTGCGCCTAGCTCTTTGAGGAATCATGTGGAAGCAGACACTAGCAACAACAGGCTGAACGGTGATGCAAGTTTTGACTTTCTTGATTACCAAATTCCAAATGGAACTTCCACGTTTGCCCAAAATGCCAGTTCTGAGAACGGCAATGGCAATGGCAATGGAGCCCACGAGTCTTCTGGATCTAACGACACGAGCGACGATAACATGGACTTTGACAACATCTTTGAGTTTGATCCGTTCAAGGTGCATTTAAGCCAAAATCCATTGATGGACGAATTTGCAGCCGATGGATCGTTGGGGCTTGTACCGTTCCTCAACAAGGAAGAGTTCGAAGAGTTTGAGACCCTTGGTGATTTAAAGTCCGAAGGCTTTTAAATTTGTGTAGTATCTGTATATAGTTCATAGCTGCGAATTGGGAGCTCCAATTAATTTGAACGTAATGAGTATTAAAAGTCCGAGAAAACTCCGGCTGGTCAATCGCGAAATCTGGAGAAATCAGAGACATAAATCTCGGAGTATATAAAGCGTAGAGAGTCCCTAGTTATTTGCAACACAGATTACCAATGGCTACTTTTTCCAAAGCAGGCTTCAAAACTTTGAACTATAACTCCTTCCGGCCCCGTTATCCACCTTCTTTCTACAAGATTGTGGCAGATTACGCTTCACACTCACCTGCCAAGCCTTTAGAAAGAGCTTTGGATATTGGCTGCGGAACTGGTTTTGCAACCTACGACTTGCTCAATATTTCCCAGACTGCTGTCGGGCTCGACTTGTCCCCATCTATGATTCAGACCTGTAATGAGGTCAAGTCCCAGCTGTGCAAGCAGCTAGGTGTTGAGGACGAGTCTCGTGTTTCGTTTGTGCTTGGAGACATAGACAGCTTACCGACCGATGAGAAGTTTGATTTGATTACAGCTGCTCAGTGTTTACACTGGTCGAAGGACTTCCCCCAGTTCTTTGCCAAAATTCATCAGATCTTGAAGCCCGGAGCAGTTTTAGCGTACTGGTACTATGTCGACCCGGTATTTGTTGACTTTACTGGGGACTCAAAGTTACCGAAAGCGAAAGCTCTCGAGACTGCTAGAGATATTTACTTCAAGTACGCTTACGATGACCCAAACCTCATTGGGCCCCACTGGGAACAGCCAGGCAGAGATATTATCAAGAACAACTATCAGGAGATTAACAAGCATATTCCAGAGAACCTTTTCACTGACATCAAGATCAAAAAATACTTTCCTGATTTCAACAACTACGTGCCACCGTCCGAAGAAACTGACTTGTACTTGGTCAAAGACAACACCAAGATCAAAGACATGTACCAGTACTTCACCACTTACAGTGGCTACCACAACTACCAATCGCAGCACCCAGACACTACGATCCTTCAGGACTACGTGCAGGAGCTTAAGGATACTCTCGAATGGACTGATGACACCGAGCTCCGTATGGTCTGGAACACCGGCTACACTCTTTTGAGGAAGAAGTAAATACTATGTAGAGTGAATTTTGCGACTATGCATTCCACAGTAATTTCGCAAGCGTTTTTGTTTCCCAACGGTTTTAAGCTGCAACATTTCGACAATCGCGACGTAGTGCCATCCTTATCCAACTCTCTTTATTCCACCCACACATAATGCTCCTAGGAATTCCTTCCTACATGCTCCGCATATTAACCACATCCTTCGCCTTGTGGGTACTTCTCTCGACCATTTTACCCCAGAGTGTCACCAAATACCTGAACACCCAAGTGCGCACCACCAACTTTTCACAACCATTCTATCCGTACGACTCCATAACTCCATACGAGTCTGTCTCCATTCGCAATAGCACGGTGTATTATGTTATAGGCCACCCTGACGACGAGGTGATGTTTTTCTCCCCGTCGATCTTGGAGCTCGCAAAGCCTAATTACAGTAATCAGATTCATGTGATCTGCCTCTCGGTTGGAGACGCAGTAGATGCCAGCTTTGGACCTATAAGATCGCAGGAGTTGGTGCTGTCGTCACGAATCTTGGGTGTGGACGAACTGCATGTGACTGTGCTTGACAAATTCCGCGATGGAATGGATGTACATTGGGATAAGCAGGAAATCGCTGATGCGCTTCGCCTGGTGGTAAAAGATGATAAGGGGAGCAACACCGTTATGATTACATTCGATGAATTTGGAGTCTCGGGGCACCCTAACCACATATCCTTGTACCGTGGAGTTAAGCACTTTGTCGAGACATTCCCCCTTGTTTCCATGTACAAGTTAAAGACTTTGGGGTTCTTGGAGAAGTACTCCTTTACGATCCTAACGAATATCGAGTTGTTCGTTGACCATATTTCCCGATTGGTGTTGAGCAATATTCTCAAATTCAATATCAATATCAGTTTTTTCAACCCCCAAGATTCTGCGTCGGTCAAGATATACTCTGATCTAAATATGCTCAGTGCTAGTTATGCAGCCATGGCGTATGGACACTTTTCGCAGATGGTATGGTTTCGGTACGGTTGGCTTATTCTCAGTCGCTACTTGACGTATAACAACCTCGTGCATGTATAGAGAGCTTGTGAGTGTACTTTAGCGACGGACTTCAAGGGTATTAGAATTCACTCAGTCAGGAGTGCATTTATAATCAATAAACATAAGTAGAATCGTTCTTTCTATACCACTTTATTATACAGTTCTATTCTATTATACAGCTTGCAATCACAAGTTTTTGAATCCAAATTGTTTCTGACACCAATTCGAGCCATGTTCATAGTACTCCTGCTTTGTGATACTGATTTTACGCATGATATCACTCTCACACAACTCAGCCCCCCCATACCAATTCACCAAGTCTCTCGCAAACTCCGAAGTCCCGATTTTGATTTTCCAGTCCAGTGGAAGCTCCTTTGCAAGCTCATCCTCTAGACGAGCATCAAAGTTTGCAAGCAGTGACGTTCCCCCTACGATATTGATGTTTTGCAGTAGAAGCGGGCGTGCCACTTCAGGCGAGGCCATGATGGATTCTAAAACTAGACTGGTCAAGTTCTTAATTGGTGCGGTTTGAAGAACCTGGCTGTTAGAAGGGGCGTTATCGAAGATAATTTCAGGGTGGTAGAGCAGTTCTGGGACGACAAACCGTTCATCTGTTAAAACAAGACTTTGCAAGTCTGAGCTTTTAGTCTTTGAGTCCTTTGTCTTCACGTACCCGGTAGTGGTGGTTTTGAAGTCGGGCAACACAAACTCACAAGAGGAGTTGAGTTTATCCTTCAACGCAGCATTGAAATCTGAGGCCATGAAGCAGGTAGATTCCTTAATTGTGTTGATCAAAACAGGCTCCTCGGATATATCGTAGTGTCTAAAAGAAATAACCTCACGTAACAAGCCGTTCAATGCCTTTCCTCCTATAGGAAG
This sequence comes from Yamadazyma sp. yHMH685, assembly GCA_030571055.1. Taxonomy (NCBI): domain Eukaryota; kingdom Fungi; phylum Ascomycota; class Pichiomycetes; order Serinales; family Debaryomycetaceae; genus Yamadazyma; species Yamadazyma sp. yHMH685. The sequence continues at coordinate 45,379 of JAJLXC010000006.1, forward strand.
TTTCCTCACACCTTTCCAATACACCGATTGGTATATGACTGGGATGATCCACGTAGCAGAGAACCCGCAGTCAATCACAAGACTGAAATCGTTGTCTTTTGTCTCTTCGTACGTCCATGGAACAAGTGAGCCTGGTATGCAACGGTAGTAGCTGTTGAAGCCGTACTCTTCAAACACTATTTGGTCAGTGTTCATAGAGAGTTGCGGGAGTTGGAACGGAGTTTCGGTGAACAAAAGACCTAACGATCCTGGATCAATCTCTTTCTTGGGTGAAAGGAGGTCAAAGCAGTAATCCCACACCGGTTTTTGGGTTTCCCAAGACGTCAATTGGCCTTGTTCGTGCGGTCTTCTGATGAGAAGTCCACTGTGGTTATTTGTGGGGATGAAATCGTTCCCAATGTAGAGAGTCCCGTCCTTGGCTTTGCTGATGGAGTTGTGTTGAGTTATAGGTTCGCCGGTGGCGAAGCCTGCTTTGACACTGTAACTGCCATTGTCTATTACTATGTAAACCATGATAGTTGAAATTTTTCACTGCGCGAATGGCTGCAAGAAGTAGGTAGTAAGCCGTGGGTAACCATAATCAGTGGATAGCAGTGCCGGTGGATAACAGTACCAGTGGTGGGTTACTAGTAAGCTGTTGTTCATGTAAACTTTTGACCTCATAGGCTTTTGTTCGGATGTTGACCTGAGTTGTGTTCAGACGGAGATGTCCGTTTTTGTTAACTCCTAATTGTGAATCTTGCAGATTAAGTATACATATGGTAAAGTTGGCAGTTGGATTTGAATAATAGACGGGTCCTATTTACGACAGATCTCTATTTGCAACCAGAAGACTGTTGCTATCCATCATCCTACACACCGGATGAACCACAGCGTTCCGCCGCACGATCACCCCACAATCGGCCCTCCGGTCTTCGCGCATACCCGAGTGAAAAATATTGCCTGCTTACCGGTTTTAGTCTATATAATTATCATCGTTTCCTAGGTGCAACTGCATGAAAAACGCATTGTAGGAGCGTGCACACTAACACTGCCCAATCCGAGAACTTAGACGACTACCCCTGCCGCAAATTACCCATATTACATATATTCCGCATTTACCACACTTTTCAACCACATCTTTAATGTCGCTATTCAGGACAGAAAGGCCCCTGGCATCAACACTTGTATCCAACAATAAATATGCCAAACATACCAAACAGAACCCAAAGACTACCCACCCGGGAACCCCGGCGTCCTCACCGGCTATAGACTTGGCCATCGAACTAGAATCCCCTCCAGCAGTGCTCTATGGTCACGAATCTGAGTCGACTGGCTCAATTATCTCTGGGCTTTTGCTCTTGAAACCCACCACTAGCAACTCAGTCGAATTGGAGTACGTCACGTTATCGCTCGTGCAGACCATCCAGCTTAGTAAGCCGTTTATGATCTCACTGTCGACGGTCCTGGGGTGTAAAGACTGCCACTTACGCAGGAATACACTTGCCAGGTGGGATGTAGTGGCAGAAAAAAGTATGTTCACCGATAAATCCCACGCATACCCCTTCTCGCATTTACTCCCTGGTGGCTTACCGCCTTCAAGTAAACTAGGCTCCAAAGCTTCCGCTTCGTTTGTCAAATATGACATAATCGCAGTCGCTAAAGTAACCGCAAAAGAGGAAGTGAACGTGGTACTCCCTCTCAATATCACGCGGCTGGTATTGAAAGGCCCAGATAGAAACTCGCTTCGGGTCTTCCCCCCGACGGATGTAAGTGCCACCGCAGTACTTCCAAACGTGATACACCCTAAATCTACCTTTCCCGTGGAGTTGAGACTAGACCACATGAACAACTCATTGGGGGACCGTCGGTGGAGGATGCGCAGATTGAGTTGGAGAGTCGAAGAGACCTGTAGAATTAGGGCCTATTGCTGCGAGAAACACTACAGTAAACTCAAAACTGCAGAGGAGACCCAGAAGAAATCTAAAACTACCGTGGCAAAACCCAAAAGTACGAATGTCCACTACAGTACTGTCCAGACGTCAGTCACTTTAGCTTCGAATTCTAGTGCTGAAGAGAGCCGGCAGAACCAAGCCGATTCAGATCCCAGCACGGGACTGAATGGCGATAGCGAAGCAGGCGTGGATACGAATGAAGTTCACCGGAATGCTCCCTCTCATGCAGCCCAGAGTTTCAACGAGGATTTTGGCATAAACGCCAATACCTCTTCTGTCATAATGCCGAGTGCTCGCGATACATCTATCAGTGAAGAGGACCCTGATTTGCATCTCTATATATCCGAAACGAGAACCATCACTCACGCAGATTTAAAATCTGGCTGGAAGTCTGATTTTTCCGGGTCTGGTAAGATTGAGGTGGTCGCCCAAATCGACTGCATGAACCTTTCGACTGGGTTAGTCAAGCCTGTGAGTAAAGCCCACAGTAACGACCAGCCACGGAATGAGGCTGTAGAGGGGTTACGGCACGGAGCCAACATGGCCTGCGATATCGAGGATCCGAATGAAGGGATCTTTGTATCGCACATGCTTGTGGTAGAGATTGTGGTGGCAGAAGAGACGGTGAGTGTGAAGCAGAGGCGCAAGTCGAAATCAGAGGCTAGGCTTACTTCGCTAGAGCCCATCGCGTCGCAGTCGTCGTCAACTTCTTGCGCCAGTGATATCAGCGCTGCTGGGAGCGGCCTGGTACCGACCGTGGGCTCTCCTACGGGAGCTGCTCGAGTGCTACGGATGCAGTTCAAGTTAAATGCCACCGAGAGGTCTGGTCTAGGCATTGCGTGGGACGACGAGGTTCCTCCGACGTACGAGGATGTGCGGACTTTGAGTCCACCTACCTACGAGTCTTCCACCCCCCATTACGACAGTCCCATGGCGTGGCGAACTCCCGGAGTGTTGTACGGAGTGGGGGGGACCCCTGGCAGTTCTGCACACTCTCTTGATCTGATGGTAGAGGGCATACAAGATTTTACTCTATAAATATTTGTACATTAGCTGTAATATATCGAGGTTCTACAATCACTCCCAGCTCTTCTCCCAGCTCTTCCCAATTACTCCCATTCGGCCAACAATCCTGCTCGCCCAGTTCTCCCTCTCGCCCAGTACTCTCGCTCGCCCCGTGCTGGGCGTCCCCCATCTCCCTATCTAAGCTTCATATTTCTGGCGCGAATTCTTCAGCAAGAACTATCCTGGCCAGATCTGCTACGTCATGAGTAACGAGGCTTTCAGGAACCTCGACGCCCGCCACTTGAACGCCCCGCTGTTCTACCTCTACGAGGACGACCGCCAGCAGTCAGACGAGTCCATCTCCGCCCCCATCACGTTACCTAAAAGGCAAACCAGAGACCCCGAAGCTATTAACACCATACTAAACCCAAGCATCAACAACCTGCGAGGGAACCTAGACCAAATCCGGTTGGAGTCGCCAGTTATGACGTTGAAAGACCTGTTCAACAAGCACGAGATTTTGAAGTTCCCAGTGGAGTCTTCACACTCCTACTCGTATGCTCATCTTTCACCAAACTCCCTCGCTTTGAGACTAAATGTGTTGAAGCGGTCGTTGGAGATTTTACGAGACCGACCGGGGTTGATAAACTCCCTCAACAGCACCTCCACCAACGACAGATTCAACGAGTTCAAAAGCTCGTTCGGACTTGACGCTCTCCTGAGACTGAGCCTGAATGATGGCGCTCCGTTGAACAGGACCCTGTCCAACGTTCGGCCAAATGCATCATCGGCTGCTCTAGCGGCACTCTTTAAACCCACCATGAAACGAGCTGACAGCTTCCCCGTGGCAGAAATCTACTCCAAGGCTAAGCCGCTCCACCAGGAGTCTAAGCTACCCGATATCCCGAAGGACCAGCCGTACTCCAATGACCTCTCAGATATAATCCAGTTGCTCGAAGATAATGACTTGAACATCTCCAAAAATCAGGACTTCGCCTCTACTTTACATGACCTTTCTCTAAGCCTGGACGACCACAAAGTCAAACATAACGCCATCAAGACCAAGTTGATGTACGCGTTGTCGACCCCGTTTGTTGATACTTCTGTCATGACGGCCAGCGAGAACCCCCAAGGCTCGTTGCCGATGAACCCCTCCGGCATTGCATTGGGTTTATTGAACTCCAACCCCAGCCCTACCTCTCCGGCCTATCCCAATGCGAGTGGGAACAACAGACCCTACCACTCCATATCCTCAGGAAAGCACGCCCTCCCGCAGTCGGTCTTCACCATCGACTGCGATGCCCCCTGGTCGGTGAAGGCTGCCAACGACATGGCCTGCTTGATGTTTGGAGTCCTGAAGGGTATGATCAAGTCGTTGACATTGATGGACTTGATCGCCCCCCAGTTTAGAGAGTTTGTCACCGATCGGATCTCCAGAGCCCTAACCGACCTGCCCAAAGACCGTATGGCCTTGCCCAATACCGAAATCATCTTTGCTGGCGAGATAGTTGCTATTTCCCGCCCGGGAGATAAAGGCTATGCCTGGACGTCTCTTTGGGCCAAAAAAAGAGGTAGACTCATTATCTTCATGTTTGATCAGATCCGCTGCGATGCGTTTGACGTGGTGATTCTGAAGGACATGGTAAACGCCACTGATAAACTGACCGACTTTGATGTCACTTCCAAGACCACAGTAGCGGGCAATTTGATTACAGATGTGACAAAAGACCTCAATAAGCTTGCACAGATTAGCGAAAGCATCTGTGAGTTTGTCAACGACGGTTTGAGTGTTGATACAAACGAGCTCAACTTCCGACTGGGTCTTACTTATGCCCAAAGTGAGCGCCTCAACACTAGAAGATACTTCACTCTACACCTCAATGATGAGCATATTCCTTGCGCTGTCACGTCTAACCCTCTAGATATCCACCCAAGCAAGTTCGAGATGAAACTTAAAATCCACACTCTACCGTACATCGCCGGGATCTTTGTGCTCGATTCGAGCCTATCGATCATCTCGTGCAACAACGCTATTGCCAGAAACTTATTTGGGTGGTCATCGATAGACTTGACGGGCCAGTCTATTGACTTCATCATCAAAGATTTCAGTGCCATCCTCGATACAGGCATCAACGACGCTAACGGAGTCTCAATAGCCCCCGGATTGGTGTTGCCAGAACACTTCTTCAGACGCTATAGCTGCGTGCGCCAAGTAAGGCTCGATCAATCAGGCAATATCGAAGAGCGGTTTGTCAGGTCCAAAGGGTTGGTCGCTAAGCATATAGACCAGTCAGAGTTCTTTGTAGACGTCCAGTTGAGAGTCAGCGCGTTGGATACCTATGTATTGTGGATAACTTACTCGAGACAGTCGGGTGCCTCTACCACTGCTGAGGAGTTTGATGTAAGCAAGCCCGCTTCTGCTGTTTCGAAAAATCTCTTGAGACCCATTTTCAAGCGGACCAGACTGATTAGCGGAGAGAATACTCCTGGATTCGCTAGCTTGCCGTCCCAGATGAGGTTGTTCGAGCAAGGTCAGACTTTACCAACTGTCACAGGCGACATTGTTAGGCACAAAAGTACTAGAACGCCCAAATCTGTAAGCACTTCGGGCAGAAGAGCCAGCTCTGAGGCGACGACTAGACTCTCATCCCAGAGCACTTCGTTTGAAAGCTCGATTCTCTCCGATGCTGGACGTTCTGCTGCCACTCAGAGCTCGGTGGATTCCAGCTCCAAGCGGCGGCACGATACTGACCCTGCTAAAAGGCCAGAGCCGATCCCATTTGACCATACAATAGAAAAAGAGCTTCTCTACGAAGAGAACGAGGTCATCAAAAAGAAAGCCAGCGCTTGCAGTAGCTGGCCAATGGAGATTGGGGCCAAAAGAAGAAGCAAGAAGATTAGCGAGTTTGAAGTACTCAGGGACATGGGTGAAGGTGCTTACGGTAACGTTATCCTTGCCCGGCACCGGCACGACATCCCTTACGAAATCATCATCAAGTGTATCGACAAAGAAAGAATTTTGGTCGATACGTGGGTGAGAGATCGGAATTTGGGGACCATCCCGTCGGAGATCCAGATCATGTCTACGTTGATGAAAGAGTTGCACCCCAACATCATGCGTATCATTGATTTTTTTGAAGACGAGCAGTACTACTATCTCGAAACGCCGATATTCGGCAGCCCTCCTGCCATTGACTTGTTTGACTACATTGAAGTGAGGAAGGACATGCCCGAGGTGGAATGCCAGTTTATCTTCAAGCAGATATGTCTGGCGGTTTTCCACTTGCACAAGCACGGAATCGTCCACCGAGACATCAAGGACGAAAATGTCATTGTGGACGAACGGGGAGTGATAAAGTTGATTGACTTCGGCAGTGCTGGCTATACCAAGCTGGGGCCCTTTGACGTGTTTGTCGGGACCATCGACTATGCGTCTCCGGAAGTGTTAAGGGGTGAAAAATACGATGGCAAACCCCAGGATATGTGGGCGTTGGGGATCCTTTTGTACACGATTCTTTACAAGGAGAATCCATTCTACAACGTCGACGAGATCATGGAAGGGGACTTGCGCCTCCCGCCGGTGATTGGCGACGAGCCTATAAACTTGATTAAAAAGATCTTAGTTAGAGTTATAGACCAGAGGGCAACCATTTCCGATATTCTCGAGGATATATGGTTGCAATGAATACTTGACGCATTAGTAGGACAATTAGTAGGACAGTATTAGTAAGACAGTAGCGGTCGCACAGTGCCTTGCCGCACGTTTATCGGTTTTTTTTTCTATATTTATATTTTCTTATCAGCGAATATAAAAAGATAAGGATCTGCTGTCTCAGTTTTTACCCATCTATGAACCACGTTAGAGAACCCTATTATTTAGATACGTACAACACGTCTGTTAAGTCTTTTACCTTACCCTCCATTCCTAAAGTCGACTCGTTCAAGTCGGTAATTAAAAGAAGCAAAAGCTTATCTAAAAATGACATGAGCCACACGGACAGCTTCTCAAGCTTACACAGATCCAATTCGTTGGAACCTTATTTTAAGCCTAGAATCTCGGCAAACTTTAGTTTGTATGAGAATGCAATCGTTGATGACGAAGATGACCTTTATGATGATGATGATGAATACTCCGAAAGATTTATGACCCCTACCACTCCAGCGTTTTCAAAGGATAATGCTAGAGATGATTTTGATAATCACGTCAAGTTTGATTTTTACTTGTGAGATTAGTATGTATAGCTATGTATCTTTATTGAATATATGATGTGAATACTGGATGACTGTATACCTTACTGAATATGTGAATAGTGTATATCCTTACTGAGTATATGAATACTGAACGAGTGTTTATACAAACGTGGTGGTGCCGGATTTTTCAAGGATATCCCACAACAAGTAGGTAAAGACCGGAAGAAATAGGTTATCGTTTAAGGAAGTAACCCCTTCGAACAAACAGGATATCAAGTTAGCCACAAATACCACTTCCCAGTTCATAGGTGGCAATCCCAAGTACTGGTTGATGGCAACAAACGAAACTACATTGGCCACAAAAAATGCCAAAGATCCTTCGAGAGTTTTGTGTCCGTTGAAGTACTTGCGTTTACCAAACTGTTTACCTACAATCGACGCAAATGAGTCGCCTACTCCCAATGTAACAAGACCGATGAACTGCTTGATATCCAATACGTCGTCGTTAAGGATTAGATCATGCAACACAACTGGCGTGACGATACCGATTACGAGATAAATGTAAGACAAGTTAAACGGACCTTTCAAGTCTTTGAAATCTTGGAATCTGTACAACTTGTTGTAAACAATCTGGCCAATAAACGTGATTTTGTTGGACCTCACAGCCTCAATCAACACCAAGATGATCACCAGTCCAAGCAAAGCCAACACAGTGAACCCCTTGTTGTGAACCAAGCCCGGCAAGATAGTCCCGAGTATGACAAAGTGCCAAACCTTCCGTCTCAAATTGAACTCAATGTTGATGTTGAATATAATGATGATGTTGGTCAATAAGATACCTCCCCATACGGCAAAGTACTTAAAGTTCTCTTCCTGCCTGACCACGTCGAAGATCCACACTAAACTGTTGGTTCCCAAAATTGGTTCCAATTGATAGTTGGTGAGAAAGTAGAATATTCCACCAAAAACTGGGACACTAGCAAGGTGATTGAGAAAAAACACTGGGTACGCCAACAACAATCCTGCCACCAACGCAATAATCAACTTTTGGAAGATAACAAGGTTAACATCTTCAGTGTGCAAGTTGAATACCACATTAACAAAGGTAACAAGAATGATATGGATTTCTGCTTTGGACAAACTCCTGTTGAGACCAGATTTGAGTACGTTTCCTTTAACTTCTACCAAGTCGTAATCTACATCCTGGTTTTGTACTTCTTTAGAGATAACATGCTCTTCGTGTCCTTCGTTTATGTACTCCAACGCAACAGTCAACATGCTGAACGCGATTAGCTTCTTCAAGTACTCACCGTATTCGTCTGTAGCCGAGTACAAGAAGTAGTAGGCAAAAGCACTGAAAATTCGGGCTACGATGGGCATGTTTTCAATGGCAAAGTAGTTGAAGGTCAAGTTTTCAATCAAGTTGAACTTATACTTCAAGCAGAGTATATTTGGAATGAGCACCGAGTAGAGCAAGTTGAACTCAGGCACTACAGGGCGTGGGGACCCAGTATTCAAGTGCTTTTTCCACGATAAGTTGTACGTGACTAGCATACCCACTGCCACCCCCGAGAAGTTCATACCGACTCTTTCCAAGTACTCCCGTACCAAGTCGTACTCGTTCACGTAGAGCAGCTGGCACATGAAAGCAAGGAGCAAGAGCTGCACACCTCTCGTAAAGTCCAACTGGTCGTTCACGAAGTCCTGAGCAGCGTAGATGTAGTTGAACGGGAACGGCTGTAAGCTAGGATCGTCTCCAAACGCGTTGGTATGGTCCTCCGTTTCAACGGGCTTTTTTGGAGCTGGGGTGTGAAGCTTGCGGAGTCTTGGGTCTTCTGTTCCATCCGAGTCTTTGAACCTGGAGGCCACAGAGATGGGTCCTGCGGAAGCTGGGTCAGATTTAGTCTTCCTAGCCATGGTGAACGATTTTCGCGAGTGTCTAACGTCAAAAAGGCTGGTTAGGTGGAACCGTGGAAGGTGTGAGAAGTGAAAATGCACGGATGCAGCAGTAGTGTGTAGAGCAGCCTGAGCTGAACTAGCCTGCGTCCATCCTATCCTTCATCCCATCCGGTCCCAGCGATGACCTCCTCGGTTTGCTCCTCCTCGCTACTATATGCAGGGCCCCTCGAGGTTCTCCAGCTCAACATGATGCTCGTGGAATTTACTTCTCCAGCGATGGCGTCCTTCTTCCAGACCCTTAAGTTCTACTTCAAGTCCACTATTTTCGGGCTTTTGATCGCCGTGTGTGCCGTGTATGGTGTTGTGGCGTCCATCTTCTTGAGGCTCATCGGTAAGCCGGAGTATGGCCAGTACACGGTGGCCAGGGTGTTTTACTACTCATTCTCCACTATTTTAGGTGTCAAAATTAATCTCAAGAACGAGAAATATTTACTCGAAAAGCCCGGGGTGTACATCTCAAATCACCAGTCGGCTTTGGATATCTTGGTCTTGGGGAGGGTCTTCTATCCAGGAGTCACGGTTACCGCCAAAAAGGTCTTGAAATACTTCCCCCTCTTGGGGTGGTTCATGCTCGCGAGTGGGACTTTTTTCATTGACAGAGCTAAATCTGACAAGGCAAGAAGAGTGTTGAACGATGCTTTGCATACGGTAAGAGACAAAAAAAGAGGAATTTTCTTGTTCCCCGAGGGGACAAGATCTGGTACCACCAACTTGGAGATGTTACCGTTTAAAAAGGGTGCATTCCACTTGGCTTCTCAAGCAAGTATCCCCATCGTGCCTATTGTGGTTAGTAACTACTCCAACATTTTCCACGCAAAGTCAAAAACTTTCAACTGTGGTGAAATCACCATCGACGTGTTGCCACCTGTTGAGACCAAGGATGTTGAAACCAAGGAGCAAATCGACCAGTTAGTGGTGGATGTTAGAACTCAAATGATGGAGAGCTTGAAGAAAATCGGCTACTCCAAGACTGGCTCAGATGAAGTTCCTGCCAAGAGCCCTAAAAAGACTAGTCCTGAACCGGTTAGCAAGGAGTCTGACTCTGCCTCTGAGACTCTCGAGGTCGACAATGCTAACGAAGAGACCCCTTTGATCGAGAATACCAACGAAGAGTCCCCTTTGATCGCTCTATAAGAGTAAGATGAATGAAAACGTGAAACTAGAGAATAAACGACAAACTGTAGCTAGTGTTTATGTATTAATATAAGTAGTATGCAGTTACTGTGATGGTCAAGACCCTTGCTGTTGTGAATCTTACCTTCGGGCTGGTCTTCATGATCGGATCACGGTTATACACTAGTTCAGCAATGACATAAATTAATAATATGCGTACAGCGATCTATCTATCTACTGTTGGATCACTGCCTTTTTCTTTTTAGCCTTCGGCTTCTTAATTGTGATGGGCACTGGTGAACCTTCCTTAGACACAATCGGTTTGGCCTTACTCTCCTCTGGAGGCTTGTCGGCGCTCGGAGACTCTTTTTCTTTGGTGCTTGGAGCTTCTTTTTCCTTGGTGCTTGGAGCTTTTTTACCCTTGGTGATTGGAGCTTCCTTTGCCTTCTTCAGTGAATGCTTGGTAGAGGTCTTGCCTTCGTCCTTCGACTTTTTCTTCCTTTTCTTTTCAGTTTTCTCCTGCTTTTCAAGTGAGGTCGAAGCTAGCTTATTTCTTAACGCATCCAAGTCAATATCGTAATCATACTTGTCTGAGTTGACATCAATTTCTGTATTCAAATCAAAGTTATCGAAATTAGAAGAATCAATAGCCAACAAGTTCTTTTTCTTTTTCTTGGGCTTCTCCTCCTGGTTTTCAGGTTCAGGACTAGCACTGCCAATTACCTCCTCAGATAAGATCAATACTTTCTCTTTCTTCAACTTCTTTGCCTTCTTCTTCCTGCTCTTGGACTCCGTTGGTGATGCAGTTCCACTGCTGCTGGGGTCTTCCGATATGAGCTTCTTGACTTTTGGCTTTGATGGCTTGGCAGTGTCAAAATCTAAATAGTAAGGATCGTCTTTCAATCTCTCTATTCTTTCCTGCTTCATTTGCTTGTCTTCCACTGGAGCGATATCGATTAACGGTTCGTCATCCTCGTTGTCAGAGAATACATCTTCTTCGCTATCGTACAATAACTCGAACTCTGGGTAGTTGATCTGGGTATCGAGGTCCAAGTCAACAGGAGTTTCGATGTTCCTCTGGCCTCCTTTAGAAATGGGGTTTAAGGGGTACGAGGTGAGTAAGGAGGGCAAAACGTGTGCTAACAACATAGGAAGCTGTTGTGGTTGTTTCGGTTCAGAGGCCGTTGTACCTGGTCCTTCTGTCTGCGATTCAGTATCTGTTGTTTGCTTGCTGGTATAAGGCGAATCTTGTCTTTGAACTTGTTCCTCTTCAGAAGACAAATCGATGTAGTCGTTCTCACCGTTTTCATCGTCTTCGTCATCGTCTTCGTCATCTTCCTCTTCCTCTTCCTCCTCGTCACTGGTTTCTTCTCTTTGTGCCGCCTGGTCTCGGTAATACTCAGTCTCTTCCTTTTCCAAGGCCTCAATACCACTCACATCAGTGCCAACCAGTGCCTCTAAACACAACTTCAAAAACTCTAACCAGGATAAACTGCGCTCTTGGACTTCATAGGAGGAATTGTTCTCGAACTTGGACATGAATAGTATGAGCTTATGCAAGTAGTAACACAATTCCGTATACTTTTCAGCAGGAAGATTGTTATCAATCCCATACTGAGAAACGTAGTCTCCCACAATGCTTGAATACACTTTGACCAAAGCGGAGATTAACACAGCCACAACCTCTGGTTCCAGTTCAATCAATTTACCAGGGATAGGGAAAAAAGCTTTATCGTGAGGCGAGTCTAGTTCTTTATCAATCTTGAAATTGATGAGGTTATTCAAAACCTCCACCTTCTTACCCAAGTTCAAGACAGCAGAGCTTTCAGCCTCGTCATCATCACTATCCTCGTCACCATCTTCATCATCCTTACCCACCCCGGACTGTCTAACGCGTATCTCGTTGACGTACTCCCCCAATATCCAGTAGAAGTCTCTGAGTAAACTAGGACAGTTGTACAACACCTTCACATTGAGCACCGTATCGATGACCACACTCATAATGTTGGCTCGCATGGAAGGGACTCTGGCCACGAGAGATTTGAACTCGGAACCAATTGCCTTAGAAATTGTAGCTCCGGTTTCAGGAGATATGGTGGCACTGGTAGCGGTTTGGGATTGGAGCGGTAACAAAGTCAAATTTACCATATCGTTCAACACGGCAATGTACCACTTGAAGTTTGGGATGTTGATGTAGTTGTCTTGAGATCCAATTGACAAAATCTTCAAGGTGATCTCCAACTTTAAATTATCAGGCACAATGTTATCCTCGTTGGGGATCAATTGAATCAACAACACCTTGATTATATCTACGATATTGTCTTCATTGACCAAGTAGTGAGAGATTTCCAAGGCTTTTCTTTTGATGAGCAAGTCGTTATCGACCAAACATTCCATGATAATGTTAGAAACTCCTTTCACTTTTTGGATTAATGCTGGGAAGATCTTGACGGTACTGATTAACGCTAGTAGTCCGACAAACTTGAGGTTAGAGTCTTTGGTTTCAAAAAACTTCATGATCTGCTCCACACAGAGTTTAGCTGTTTCCTTATCTTTTGACGAATCTGGTGATAACATGGACCCGCCAATAATGCAGTTGATACACTCGTAGGACAAGGAAGAGGCCAGGGTTTTGAGCATTAAGTCCACTATCGAGGGCAAGATTTTCTTCTTCATTCTGGGTTCAACTTTAGAAAGACTTTGGAACAATTTCAAGATTCTAATAATGAGCCAGTTGTTTTTGGTCAGTTCCAAGATATCAAAGAATTTAGGCAAATAACTAACAAATATTCTTGGGTTCTTCTTTGAAATTTCGCAAACGACGGTGATGGTAGCAGAGACTACCGAAACATCTTCGTCGTCTAGTTTTTCAATAACTCTGTTAAAGTTTAGTCTCAAGCTATCTGGGTACTGCAAGAAGATCTTGTACATGGCCAAGATAGCCTTTTTACGGATGTATGGTTTGGAGTGGCTCAATTTGACTAGCACATCGTCGTTGATGTCTTTGGACAAGTTAGGAGTTACAATTGTTGCAATACCGCTCAAGGCCAAACCGATTTCCACGTGGCTGTGGGAGTTCAAGTCTTTTTTGAACTGATTGGTGGCCAAGATCAAGAGGTCTTCCTCGTTTTTAAATGACTGAATGGCTGCTAGATAGCCGATTCTCTTGTACTGGAATTTACTGGAAGACATCACTTCCAAGATGTGGAAATTGCACCAGGACATTTCGAAGCCGTACATTTCGAGGTACGCCAATTTCAAGATAGCTATGGCTTTACTTTCCATGTCCGTGGTGCCCAATTCTGTTTTGCATTCGACTATGGCACTATCGAGAAACGCCAGTAGGCTTTCCGGGGACTCTTTCGAGTTAGCTCTTATTCCCTTGATCAAGTCGGTGAGAGATTTCTCGAACGAGATTCCAAACGGCTTGAGCCGGGCTAGCACGTCCGAGCTCTGGAATTGGAAGGTCGACATGGAAGTGCTGGAGCGTTAGATCGGTGTTGATAATTTCCGCGCAGACTGAAACACTATGCTGCGTACCGATGGAGATCGAGATGTACGGCTGGGCGAGCTGTTGGAAGACGAGAGTGTAGATGTGCTACTGCACGAGTCTGGGCTAAACAATTCTCTGGGCTACATTGAGAGTGAAGCTGCTGAAAATAATGATCATGCCTACGAGAACAATGACGAACAGAACGAAATACCTGATGACGACGACGACTACCTCCTAAGCGACGAAAACGATGCGGACGACTCACCGAACCACGGAATGGGCTTCAATGCTACCCTCTCTGATAGAGCCGAGTACCTACAGAGGACACTAGATCACGCATTGGACTCTCTAGAACTAGATAAATCGTTAGTACTTCAAGCCCAGCTCAGTGGGATGCTCAATAACGAGCACCAGAAGATTACAGAAAAGCGACAACAAGTACTAGACAAATTCCAGACTCTCCAGGACTTGTTCAAGCACAACTTTGACCCAAAGTACGACCCAGAGACCAATACGAAGATCAGTGTGGCCCAGAAACTAAACCACGATCTCAAGGACTTGGAGACTCGAATCGGAATGTTGAAAGATGGCCACAAAGAAAAGAAACTTCTCCCCTTCATGAAGTCACGCAGGACTAAAGGCGTGAGAACTATGTTTCCTGTAGAGTACAACCAAGCTAGAGATAAAGTGCTAGAGAGGCAATTGAACGAGCTTTAACCACCATATATTGTCATATCTAGTTACTATAACCATCACAACTCGTTCGTGTATATAATTCCAAGACCGTCTAACCAGGAGCCAGTATACCCGTACATCCCCACCAAGGTGTACCCGCTTCCAGGAGTTTCAAGCGTCGACAAGTGGCCACCGTTGGCATTCCCAAGCATGGCACTCTTTCTGCCACTTGTAAACTCTACTTGGATAGCGTCAATCCATGCCCCGTTTCTAAAGTGCAACTTGGCGATCTTATCGCCTGGAGCAACGTCGATGTCCGTGTAATGGCTCTTGGCATTGCCTAGTAAGACGTCTACTGAGCCAGCAGGCTTGGATATACTGTGCTGAGACATCTTGTTGGCAAGCTTGTCTATATAGTTCCGAGCCGGCACCGGTGGTTTAGAACTCTCGGCACCAGAGTTGTAGTAAATTCTGAACCCGTCCAAGGCTCCCCCGTGGTACACTCTGATTTTGTAAATCGAATTGACGTCAAAACCTATAATAGCCTCTGGCTTGTCGTGAGATCTTCCCAACATGATACTCTTGTAGCCCGTGATTTTACCTCTGCCTAAACCAAAATCGCTTTTGACAATATTCTTATCGTTCCGGCAGTGGTCTTTGAAGTTTTTGATGAACAAATCACCTCCCAAAGACAAGACTCGGATATCAAAGTTTTCACTGACTTCTTTGGTGCTTCTGCGTAACTGGTCGTATAAGAACTGGTAATCAAGTACCATTTCGTGTTGCAAGCCATGACCTCCGTAAGATTTAGGGAAGTAAGGCATATGGAATCTTGCCAAATCTTTGGTGATAACTTCAACCAAAAAAATCCCAGCCTCCGACTTTACAATACAGCCCCCAGAAGGAGTGTTGTACAGGGTCGGAGCCTTGTTTTTGTCACCATACGAACTATCATTTTGAGTGGTTGTCGAGTATACATGGCCCATAGTCTGATCACCCTGGTCTATAGGTAATGCAAATGAAGCATGGAACAAGAATCTTATCTTATCCAAAATGTTCCAGTGACAAGACTTCGGCCAGCCGTTACTACCTATAACTTCCCCCCTGGATTTTGTCCGAATGCAGTTTAATTCTCTTGTCATGAACAGCCTGTTCCACCAGATGTAATCTCGCAACATAACACCGTCAATTTGATGCGGACAGCTTAACAGATGGCCAATTTCGTGCATGAATGCTCCGAGGGTGATGTTCAAACACTCCCAGCTGGTTCCACACTGGTTGGCATCGTTGGCAACCTCTCGTTTACTGAGGGGAGTATCATCAAGGAAACTTGGGGTCATCATGGGGAAGTTTATAGGCCAAGAGTGTAAACCGTGAGACCCAAAAATGGCAAGTTTGATATCACCATTACCACCTCCCAAAGCTGCATGGGTCAAGATCAAATCCCTATTCACATCGTAGGTTGCATCCAAGTAGATGACAGCACACTGGATACAAGTACCCATTTTTTGTCTTTTTTGAAAGAGATCCGTGTTTTTGATTAAATCAAGGGCATGACTGAAAAGACCGCCTGTATTGGATCCCTTCAGGTTCTGCTGGGCCATATTTGGGTCTCTTAACTCTGCCACACTCTTGGGCGACCTCAAAACGTGCACTTTCACTTCTTGGTGAGGAGTCGGCGAGCTTACGTTGTATCCGAACATACTCTGATTCGAAACCGTTTCCTCTACAAACTGAAACGATCTATTGCTGAATCCACTGGTTCTCATTTCTTCCTGGGTGTATGACTGCATCAATCTACCTGCGACCTTCAATTTACGAATCGCCGTATCCAAACTTGCAACCTCTCCACGGTTCAACCGATACTTTGGCATATCGTAGGAGCCGTTTGAATCTTTCCCGAGAATCAAGCACAAGTGTACCGGTTTGTTGTCAAGCGGGTAGTAATTTAAAACGAGACCGGCAGAGTCTTTTACGTTCGGCTTACCCAGTCTGTACTCGGGGAATCCGAAAGCATTGATGATTGCATTATCTGATACTTTTGCAGCTAAGGTATTTTTTTGTGGGGAAACGTGCAAGATGGCCCTGAAGTGGTGGTTATTCACTTCGAAATACTGGGGCGGGAACACGGAATTTTCGTTGTTCACAAACTCAATTACCCCTTGTGAGCATGTTTCTGTATAGCCAGATACTATCACGGTCGGCAGCGATACTATTTCACCATCACTATAGTTGAAACGAATAGCCATGAAAGTGAATCGGTGTTAAACTTAGTGCGAAGTAATTACGAACAGCTTCACGAAATTGCAGGTTAATTTTTTATTTCGTAGCCCTCGGAATTAATTTTCGAAGGAGAAGCCTAGATGTTGGTGCTGCGATGTGATGGAAAAAAATTGTGCCATTGCTCGTAGTAATGTTGACACAACGATGTGAAGTCTCCGAACGGATGGGTTTTTGATTCGTGAGGACTTTCGTGCAACATTTTCTGTTCGGGTCCAACATAAATTTGTGAAAGCTACATTTTAATTCCTGCTCCCCAGCAATGTTCCAAGTGCTCTAAAATAAAATTAGGTAACCTGCAAATGCTGAAACTGGTTGTACAAAATATATATATATGTGTGTGAAGAATGTCGCGCGACTCTACATGGGTATGTAAATCAGTACTAATTAGGATTGGTCAAGTATGGTAGAGAAGTACAGGCATGCTTCAAGTGTGAGCAATGTTTATTTTTATATACAAATACGGGTACGAGCTTACACGTACGATTAATCCCATTCACATTCAAAACACTGCTCGTCAATCATCATAGCCTAGTGCGACATCTATTTCGATTATGTCAGGCGCGAGGTGCTGCGCAGCCTATCTGCCGAGTTAAGCACACAGCCAGCAGTGATCAAGTAGTTTAATTTATCGGATCATTTCAATCGAATTAGTCTTCCCTCCATATATCTTCTTTCTGTTGCAACACATCTGCACTATATACTTCACTACCGTCAAACACTTCACCTGCTCCTTCGCAAATCAAATCATTTTGATTCCTTGCTTCAGTCTGGCTTAACTTTTCACCATGAGACACAGAGTAACAATCTTGAACCACGAGAAATCGCACGACGGGATCATAAGGTCTGTCGACCTGAGTCACCTAGCCCTCAACGATGCGGACTACACCAGAGAGGACCGGTACACTTTGGACTTTTCAGGCAAGTTCAAAAACGTCAAACAGCTTCGCATCTCGGTGGGCCATATAGACCTGCCAGTCTTCCACTATAACTCGATGGGCTTGACAGTGTACGCCGTTCCAAATACTTCAGATAAGCATGCATTCTTCAGTGAGCTCAACCCGTTTTTGTCCAACCTTTTCAAAATCCCAGTGCTGAGCTCGAACTGGATACTATCTAAAAATGCGTTGCTTCTCCACTACCAGAACGGACAGTTTGATTTTGACGATATGAATGTATTATTGACCGAGTTGGCCAATACAGAGGTCAACACTGACACAGTGGACTTCTTGTTTGACAACGACAAGTTAGTGTTC
This sequence comes from Yamadazyma sp. yHMH685, assembly GCA_030571055.1. Lineage (NCBI taxonomy): Eukaryota > Fungi > Ascomycota > Pichiomycetes > Serinales > Debaryomycetaceae > Yamadazyma > Yamadazyma sp. yHMH685. Next base: position 63,285 of record JAJLXC010000006.1, read on the forward strand.
AACTTTATCAATAAGGACAGATCAGATATCGTCAAGAGCGAGTCTCCAGATGATCACCAGGAAATTGGGATTTTCCTAGTGGACGAGAACTCAACTTCAGAAGATATCATATTGAGTGGGTTACGAGTAGTGTTGGGGGAACCTCAGCCGTTGTTTAAAACCCTTTTCCACATAAAACCTAGATACAGAAGCATTTCGACCGGCACCCAGATTGTCGAAAACGGTTTGCACCCAAAGTTGAAGACCACCATCTCGCAGCCAGTCCTCAACGACTCGGATATAAGAGATTGCAAGTTGTACTACTACCTCACCCTCGACAAGTCGATGTTTGTGGACAAGTATAACTTGGGAGAGAATTTCCGGTTCATTGCCAACTTTGGCAACAGCGATTTGGAATTACCAGAGTATAAGATCAACGAGTGGGGGAACGAGATATTGCTAGAAGTGGAAAACTGGTCGCTGGAAATGTACCTCAATCTACACTCTCGGTACCAGCTCCCTAGCCAGGGTCACCAGACGTCGAAATCAGTTCAAATCAACTCGCCGATTGTATTTTTCGGCTGTGACGACACAAGCGATAGGAATGTCTTATCCCACAACCCGTTTGTAAACGATTTCTCAATTGGCAACAAGTACGCTCAGTTTTTCACCAACAATACCATATTCTACGAGTCTGTGCACAACAGCCCGTTGGCAATCGATGTGCCAGTTCCGAATAAAGACTTTGAGTTGGTGGGGTTAATTACGAGTGTGAGTCTTATTATCGGGATGATTATCATAATATTACAGCTATTAAACACTAAAGTCCCCAAAAGGAAATTGGAGTAACTACATTGCACTTTTCAAATGGTCGTCCAACAGGAGAATTTCATAAGCGAATCGGTCAGTATCCCTACCTTTAAATTGGAAGTACTTTTCGATGTAGTCGTCATACATGGCCATGGCTTCTTCGACCAAGCGCTCAAAGCGGGCTGTTGAGCAGCTGGCTAGGTTTTGGTTTATCATGTACACTAGGGTGTTGTCATTGGTATCGTCGTTTTCATTGGTATCGTCATTGTCATTATCATTATCGTGGTAGTCGTTCCAGTCCTGGATCATATCGTTAATTTCCATAATATGCTCATCGAGCACCACCAATTTATTGGTGAAGTTTTGAAACCCGAGTTTGGTGTTGATTAATCCGTTTAGCATTATTCGAGAGTTATCAATCTTTTTGTGGTTGCGTACGTTGAATAGAATTTGCAACTTCATTGAATGAATATTTATGTGTACTGCTTCTTCTAGTGCCTCTAAGCAAGACTCTATTAGTTCAATCATACTGTTTATAGTCCAGTTAAGGGTTTCGAGGTTAACCGGATTTTTACCCGCCCGTTTAGGCCGAAGAAACTCAAAGTTGTGTGCTAGACTGCACAAGTTTGCAGCACAGAAAATCTCTTGGCTAAAGTACTCATTTAAGGATCTTTGGTATAAAAAGATCAGCGGGATTAACTGTTTGAGTTCTCTTTTGGTTGGTGAATCTTTATCAACGCCTGTGTCAGGTTGTACCGTCGCAGTACTAATTTCGACATTTTTAGCACTGATTTCAACACTCTTTGTACTAAATTCCCCCTCATGCTGTTCACCACCCTCATAACCGGCGAGACTGGCGAGCTTCAAGTTGATACTATCAAGATGAGCCTTACTTAACGCATAATACGACATTTCCTTCGGGACCTTAAATGCTGTAGGGGCCATATACATATTATATGAAAAATGTAAAACGTCTGAAAATTGGCAGCGCCTCTGGTTTATAAATCTAAAAACGGGGAAAAGAAATCCTATCGTAGTTTCTCGGAAATTGCTAGGCGCGTAGGGCCAATGTTGAGCTGCGGTACATTACGGCCGAGCGAGCTAGTGTTTCGCAAGGCTTGCGGTGCTACAGTATAGATCTAGAGAGGCGAAGTGGCCGTCACCCAGAGGACCGAAGCTCGCCCGGTTTTCCGCTGTTGCTAAAGTTAAGGCGGTTGTCTCAGGCGTTGCTGCAGCAACGGGATCCAGGTACGGAACATAGAATGGGATCTGGTGTGAAATTGGTTGGCTGTATACAGCATGCAGATAGTTCGTAGTACATGCATAGACGTGCGCAAGAAGCTTTATCTATAGATGCAGTGTGGCCTGAGGAGACGCTTGACTAGACTCTCACGGCTGTGGATACAAGTTATTAATGGTTAGGAGAACGCATAACGTTGCGAAAGTCTATACACGCCTCAATGTGAGCAAAGTGATCTAATACATTACGTGTCGCCTCTACAGGTGGAAGAATTTCAGCCTCTTATCTTATCACTTTCTTCCTAGGTCTCTCCCAAGAGTTGTGTCCGTGGCACCCCGTATTCTTGGCCACGCCGAATTTGCACCCGCTCCTGTAGCTAGTGGGAATGGTTGTGGGGGGTTTACAGGGCTCAAATACCGATGCCTGTATTGTACTGGCAGCGCCGGAGATCCACTACTCCAGGCTGTGGAGAATGACTGAGGGGATCCGTATAGGTGTTAATGTTGAGCGGGATACGAGGGGTGTGGCCTGATTGGGGTTCATTAGTCTGCTCGCAATTATTGCCCCGATAACCTTCATGGGGTGATTGTCGGTTTCAAGTGCAATTACCTTTTGACTTTAGACTTCCCGTCTGGCCAGGGTCTGGACCATTGCTATAGGTGCCTCTTCGGCTCGTGACCCTTCGGCTTGTGACACTGTAAGGTTGATGAGTTACTATCCAACTGATGGATTATGTGCTCTTAAACCTGCGAATACTCGTTAAAACCGGCTCCCTGAGTACAATGCATCGACCATATATGAAACCGCTCAGCTCCCCCGCATCAGTCTTACCTGCACAGTCATGACAAAGGAAGCTCGCCATGTTACGACCACGCGCTCTAACCGTATTCAGAGTACCCTGAGCTTACGGTTTGTCATTATACTATGCGTTTAAACATGATACTCGATGACATCTATTGAATGCTACAGCCTAATACACTGTTTACAACTATAAAGAATATCCAGGATGATCTTAGGGTGCTAGAAAGAAGCATCTTATACTTGATGGGCAACTCGTGCTACTGGGAGTCGGAGATTCACTCCTGATATGGAGAATGGCTGAAGGGGTACAGCCCACACCAAATAGAATGCACCTCTATAAACATAATTATGTCTCAGCGACATTTACAATTCTTATGACCGTATCTGAATTGATCAAAGATAGCAGTGGACATCCACCGATATCCGGAAAATGTTGCTGAAATGCGTACAGTTAATCCCATTCAAAATCAACCTCTTCAAATGTATTGATTTTCAAATTGGGAATGAAGTCTTGGAAATGTCGTTTGATTAATGATTAACGATTTTCGCTGAATTGAATAATAATTTACAACAAATTTTTGGCGCCTACATATGTGAATATTTGGGATTTTGTATATTTAAGCCACTTTCAATATTAGCATAAGAAGATCCGGGGCTTGGGCTCCTAAAGGCGTAACTACTATTGTTAAATCTGTTCCCACAAGAACAGAGTATAGAACCATTTCTGATGTATATGCTACCATGGGATTGTTCAGTTGACTTTGGGAAACAAAAGGCTCCAGGCAATTCCTTGTAGATTTGCTGGATTGCCTCGACAATCATCCAGCGCCGGAGTCGCCTATTCGGTTATGGATAGCCCAGCCCTCTTAATATTCCCACATTTCAAGGTTGGTAACCGTCTTGCGTTTTCCACCACTCACGGAACTCAATCCAATTGAGTTGTTGTGGTATCTCATCAACGGTAAGTTCAGCTGGAAATACTTTTGGAGAAAAAGAACTTGACTGAATCACCAAAGCAGCCAGATTCATACCACTAGAATATACAACACCCAATACAGCACTCTGTCAGTTGCTTCAAACTTGTTAGACAAATTTGTCTAATTGATTCGTTCACTATGACGAACTTATTCTAACCGCTGCTGTGCTATTTTGCAAAAACATATTTGTAGTGTTTGCAACACAGCTATTTTATGTTCTACTAACTTTTTCGCAACCAAAATATTTACTTTTCAGTTTTGAAATACTATTTGAACGTAATTCATATATTTACAATGCACATTGTTTTTCTGAATCACGTATTTCATATTGAGCAACGAATTAAATGGCTATATACTTGGAAGGGTCTATGAAATAACAGTTCCTGCGAATTTGAAATGTTGGCAAATCTAATCACGATCTGCGATATTCATTTAAGAGGGGTGGGGAATGTTTGTGGGGTTACAAGCGGTTCAGTATCAGCATCGCCTGCACAGTCGTGAAGACTCATCACGTTGCGACCACGCGCTCTGACCGCATTCGGGTGCTACAATCTGTCAATATACTAGCGTTTAAGCGAAATACCGTACTTGAATGACATCTATTGAATGCTAATCTAACACGAGCGTTACAACTCGTCCCGGATAAACGGAACGGTCTTGGGCTGCTCGGGAACAAGCACCTTGTACTCGATGTACAAATCTCCGTGCCTGTCGTTGTCATCTAGTGAAGGCAATCCGTGGCCGGGCACCACCTCCACCTGGTTATGCAACACCGCTTCATTGGCCTTTCTCAGAATCACCACTTCGTCAGAATCGAAAAACGGTATACTTCTGCTCCAGTTTCCCAACACTGACTCCTCGAGAGTTAGCACTTCGGTTCTATAAAGGTTGCAGCCTATTCTTCGGTACCCCCAGTTATCGCTGAGATCTTCCTGGATATTGACAATCAAATCTCCAGCAACCCAGTCGGGATTTTCGTCTCCTTCTCCCTTTAAAACGTGCTGGTGGTTTTTCTCTAACCCAGGAGGCATGTATATGGTGAAATCCTTGAGCTGATCTTCGGCACCGGATCCAGAACAGTGAGAACACTCATGCTTAACCGTGGTACCTTTACCTCCACACTCCTGACATGGAGTCTGGAATGTCTGGATCATCCCGGGGCCTAACTGCCTCCTGATCTGAACCATTCCGTGCCCATCACATGCACTACACCGCTCTCTCTTCTTGGATTTACTACCGGTACCCTCGCAGTGAGGACAGAGTCTCTTCATTTCAAGAGAAAACTTCAAGTCGCTACCGGTATAAAAGTCTTTCAACGCCACGTTTAACGCTGCAAGTTTATCTTCACCTTTTCTTTTCCGTCTGGCATTGCCCCTGCCATTCCCTCCCATCCCACCCATGGGCCCACCTCCACCGAAAAACAGGTTGAACAAATCGCCTATATCAATGCCCTCCTGGTGGTTGGGGTCGCCGTGGGTGTCATAGTTACTCTTCTTCTCTGGGTTCAGCAATACCTCATATGCCTCGCCCACTTCAATGAATCTCTCGTGAGCTTCCTCGGTGGGATTTTTATCTGGGTGGTAGAGCTTACTTAGACGTCTGTACGCCAGTTTGATGGTTTTGTCGTCCGCGTCCTTAGGGATGTCGAGGATGCCATAGTAGTCTTTGGCCTCTACAAACACAGCGAGGGCCACAAGGAGTAGTACAAACCAGTTCATGAATAGTTATACGTGCTCTGCTGTAGCTGCTCTCGAATGTAATTACACGTCAACATTTTTCATTCGCAGTACGCTAAACGTAATCCACGAAATTCCGCAGCGATGAGAAGACTTAAGTATGGGAGAAGTTATAACCGTGGGGTGCTCGCAGCGGGCAAACCACCTTTTGACGCATTTGTACAACAACCAGGAGCTGCATATCCCCTATAGGAAACTCCAGGCTTTGCAGTACGAGAATCGGGTTTTTATGTCCCAAAATAAGGTCAATGGAAGGACAAACTACAATCCGCGAGCATTGATCTATGACGTGAGAAATGGATTTGGTTCTTTGGGGAAGCATGACTACTATGATTTGGAGAAACCCGATCAGACTCCTTCGGGCCCCGGAATAGAGATCATAAGCACCGGTGAAAGAATGGCGAAAAATGAGTACCAATTGGGACTAGACAAAGGCGTGAACAGGGCTAGCACTTTGTCCGAGAACAATACCACATACTGGTCAGACTATAACAAATTGATCTACAAGCCGTCTCTGCTAATCTCTTTATCTTCGTGGGAACTAGACGGTCAAGAGGTGGTCAACAAGTACACTCCAAACGTTCATTTTGACAGCTACAGTGTAGGACAATCGGAGTTTGAAGAGAAAAAGGAAGAGTCTATAGACACATTTAGAAGACTCCTCGAAGAGTCGGATGCTTTTGAAGGCATACAACTTTTCACCGAGACTGACTCGGCGTGGGGCGGTTTCACGAATGAATTGCTCGTGAATGTCAAGGATGAGTTCTTCAACTATACTTCAAACAGTAAGTTCAATATGTGGGTCTGGGGGTTGATGCAAAATAAGAAATTAAATATGGTGCAAAAGGTGACTAGAATCAAGAGTATGATTGAGCTCTCTAACAGTGCCAGCTTGCTGATTCCATTGAATCTGAGTGGGTTTGAAAATAACTGGCAGAATTCAGCTGTTTCGTCCATTGCGGTAAACTCTATGTGGGGGTTGATCAATTCTGCTCCCAAGGTGTCGAGCATGAAAGACATTGAAAGCCATCTCCTAAACAATGATTTCAATAGAAATATTGTCAACTGTGTGAACGTAAAGGAACTCAAAGATGTTTCTATCCACAAACTCAGTCTTTACGATTTAGATGACGTCCCTGAATCTCAGTTGGGTTTCAACAAAGATTCTAAACACATATTTGGCAATCACTACATTATAAATGAATCCGATAAGGAAATATTCGATGCCAGGTACCCGAATACGAAGACCAAAGTGTACTACTCCAAATCCGATATCATGCGCATCACCAATATTGATACTTTCCCTGACATCATCAGCTATCCTAGAGCCTTTGTTGAGTTTGGTATTGATTCTTCTATCAAGTACGACTTGAAAAAGTACATCGAGTATATAAAGAGGGTTCCAAGCGCCCTTGACTCTGTTATAGGTGACAGGGACGAGTTACTCCAGGACCTCTATGACCTCAAACGGGCCTACTCCGAGTCGCCTGAGTTCGAGGACGACAGCGACTCCGATGACTATATGTAGATCAAGAGCATAATACACGATATTACGAGTGCATTCGAAGCAACTTACTCTAGACACTTCCAGTAGATTCGAAATGATGTACGCTTCTCATCGCAATTTCTCACTTCTCAATCTCAACTATACTATGCTCTGGTGGAACTCAACAAAAGAAACTAAGGAGATCGAAAAAGAGCTACCCGAAGACCTTCAGGAGTTCTTCCAGCAGAACAACCCCGATAAAAGACAGTACAACAAGTATGAACTCTCCCCCCAGCAAATACAGGTCAATAAAGTGTTGGCCAAAGCCGACAATCAGTACACTTTTGATTTTGATATCTACAAGAAAAAGAATACCATACGGAATGTGTCTATTATAAACTGCTCAGAACTACAACTCAAAGTTGTAGACTGTTTCAAAGGTATGAACTTTGCCTCCATCGACAACTGCTCGAAGCAAATTAGATCCAACAAGCAGTGTATAGAGGTACAGTCAGACGCATTTGAAAAATTATTCTACAACGACTGCTACAGTATAGAACACTGTGACAAGATTCGGTTCGTTGTCGACCACCTTTTCACCAAGAATCTCGGCCAGTATGGTGAGGACATGACCGACGAAGCTCTCGCTAAATTTAACAAAGATTTGGATGCAAACTTTGACAAGGTATGGAAATGATTAAAATACAGCATTCCATAGAGCGAGCTTCTGCTGAAAGTTCATGCTGGCCACCAATCCTGAAGTGCTGGGGAACACATGTATCTCCGAGTCTGTTCTGGCGTGTTTTTTGATCCAGTCGCTGAAGTCATTATCTTGCACCCCCCACTCAAATTTGGTCGGTGGTGTCCCTTCTGTTCTCTGTATATATTTAATAATAATTTCCCATATTCCCTTACCAACAATGATTATCTTTTTGGACTGGGTGAGATTGAACTCCTGTAGTAGCCTTGGAACGTTATCTAGTTTTTCCTGAAGACCCAACTCCTGGGCTGATGTGGTGCACCGAAGCACCAAATCTGTGAATCCTATATTATACTCGATAAGTTGGAAATCATGTTCCGGTTTAGCGAAAGAGTCTCCCTCGACCACCAACTGCCTCAACAATTCGTCTTCACAGTCAGCATCGACCCCACTCTCTTTCAAAACATCAAGAAGAATCTTTGACTGGTTGAAAAGTTTCCAGAATAAGTTGGTGTGGTGTGCATAGTGGTGCTGGGATTTAGACGACTCTACCCCAGGATTGAAGCCGACAAAAAGCACCAGTAAATTCGGCTTCAAAGACGGATTCAAGTCTTCTAAGCCTTCGTAGTTGTTCTGGCGTGGCTTTGCCAGCTTGGCCTTTGTCAACCTCGGAGGCTTCACCACCTTCTTTTCGGCATACCTAAAGCTACTCAACCGGGTCATAATGCGAAAATCAATATCGTAAATTGATCGGAGCAATATAAACATGGATTCGTATGCCACGACCTTGGGTACTCCCAGACCTGAAAGTACAGGAATACGAAGCGAATCCACTCCCAAGTCTATTCTCAAGAAAAGCCTGAAGTCTGGACTCAGAAGTAAGGTTCTCTTTTCCCCCACAAAGGAAGTCAAGAACTTCAAAGACTACTTTGAATCCACCGATGAAGAGCCTGAGACTTCAGCACTCGAGTTGAACTTGAGAAAGAAATACAGAGATAGTCCAGTGCCATCAAGGCCGGGCAGCAGCGCGGAGGAGGAGGAAGAGAAATTGATCCACCGGGTACTAACAGACTCAAACATCCCGTATGTTTTGTCTCTCTACTTGCAATTGATCTTTAATATCTTGATCGTGGGACTTATCACGTACTTTATAGTAATTTTCATCACCACCATCAGGGCTGATATAAACAACAAGCTCGAACTCTACATCACCGATAGTCTACAAGAGATCAGCAAGTGCTCGAGAGAGTTTTACAGAAACAAATGCAACGACGCAAAAGTACCTCCGATCTTGGAAAACCAGTGCAGTAATTGGTTGAAGTGCATGAACCGAGACCCCCAGCTAATTGGTAAGTCTAGAATAACTGCTGAAACGTTGGCAGATATCTTGAACGGGTTCATCAAACCCATCACCTGGAAATCAATGATTTTCTTGATTGTAATTATATTCGGATCCGTCATCACCACTAACGTAGCGTTCAATACGTATAGAAGGTCTACAAACGTCAAGCTAGACCAATTAGAAATGACCATAAAACGGCAGAATAAAACTATTCGCCGGTTGCAGGAAAGCAGTTTGCAGGTGCAGGATTATCTGGAAAACCTGGAGATATCGATTCCATCACCGTTGATCAAGAAAAATCTTCAGTAACCAAGAACTTTCCAGCCTTAACTGACCAACCGCGTGGCTTGTGGAATGCTTGTATGCTTGATCGTGGGCCTGTGGAATGCTTGTACTGGTCTTGGTGATGCTGGCTAGCAGATAATGTTTAGACAAATAGTTATGTAATAGATACGTGTGGATGATCTTTCAGGTGAATCCGATTGAATCCACTCTCAAGCCGTTCCATGCAGTGAAGGTGCTGTACGATACCCCACAACCACCATCCCTCTAGTTGTCAGTCTCACTCACCTATATTGATCTGGACCAAGAAATGCGGAGTTATCGGAACCGGCTGCGGTTTACTTATATCTACGTAAATTTCTTGTATTTTGTATCGTGGCTTCAAATCGGAAACGTTAATTTCGCAACTTTAACTATCCGAAGAGTCCCACAGTGATTTATCAAAGCGCCCCTCTTTCAACAGCCCGAGTGTGAAGCATCACACAAGAACACAGCTTGCACCCCCTGTGGCTATGAACCGCTTTTGTTGCCCCCTAGTTTGTAAAAATAATAAAATCTAGCTAGGACAAGAGAATCCATTGCAAAGGCTTAATTTAGTAATTTTCTCAATTGGCTGAAACATCTTATCGGCCTCAAATCGGAATATTCTTACAGGGTTTTTGCCAGGGAACTTGGAGCCCGTGAAAGTGTGCCTATATGCCGTACATCTGTGTAACATTTCCAGCAAATGGCATGGAGGTTGTGTAGATGTTTAACGTAATGTATATAAGAGCCCCCCAAGTCTTGAATTTAAAGGTTTAATATTATTTCAAAGTAATGTCTGATCCTTTCAAAGACCAGGCGTCTATCGAGTTGCAAGACTTCCAGGATGAACTGGAGATCGAAGGGGCTAAGAAATCAGGCTTGTTCGCATTCTCTGTTAAGTCAGACTTAATTAATATAATCCCTGGAGGGATATTTTCTGTTCTCAGTGCTTTAGGGACCCCGGTGCAAACAATTTTGTACGGTAGGATCTTTGCTAAGCTTTCGGACTTTTATCTTTACAACTATAGTGACTTTAAAGGCTTCATCAATGACGTTGGAAAATATTGTGGAATGATTATCGTGGTGGGGGCTGCAAAATCCTTATTCACTTTTTTAATGGTCTGGTTCTGGATGAAAAATGGTGAAAATAATCAAAAGAGAATTAGGCAGAGAATATTCGATAAGATCATGATTCAAGATAATATTCAATGGGTTGAAAATTTCAAAAATATTAATGGAGAAATCAACCAGTTGAATCGGTGTGTGGAAGAATTGAGAGTAGGAACAGCTGAAACCATGGGATTGATGATACAAGGGTTTGTTAGTATTTTGGCTTTGTTTATTGTGGCAATGGTGTTCTCGTGGTCTGTGACTTTAGTTACTTTGGCTTTGACTCCTGTTTTCGCCTTCACCTCGTGGTTTACGGGGAAACTAGCTATGAAGTACGCCGATAATGAAAACAATTACTCGGCAAGATCTTCCAAGATCATCAACTGGTGCTTGTTGAACCCAGCTATCCCCCGGTGGTTCAACGGTAAATATCAAGAAATCATAAGCTTCAAGAGTTTGATCAACAGATGCTCCTCTAATAACTACAAGCTTGAAAATGTAATCAACTTGAACTTGGGAGTTTTGAAAGCTTTGTCTTTGATGATGTTTGTACAGGCATTCTGGTTTGGCATCACCATGATAAGATTGAGAAAAGTAGAAATTAACGAAGTTTTCACTGCCTTTTCTGCTTGCTTGATGCTCGGTGCTGCTGTTGCTGGCGTTACAGAATTAGTGAATGAGTTCTATCGTGCTCAAGCGTCTTCTAGAAAATTGAGCGGTTTCCTTCTGATGAACGATACTACTGCGTCTGGGTTTATGGCACACAAAATGTACCCAACCTGGTGCAATGGAGATATTGAATTCAAAGATGTCCAATTCAAGTATCAGAAAAGAGAGGAGTTAGTCTTGAGAGGTTTGAATATGAAGCTTAAATCAAGTGAATTTAACTTTATCGTTGGGAAATCTGGCAGCGGTAAGTCTACTCTCGCTCAATTGATCATGAATTTTTACAACTCAAGTGCTGGACAAGTTCTTATTGATGGTATCGATGTCTGTCTGTTAGAGAAGAGTTGGATTAACAACAATATCACTTTTGTTCAACTGAACCCAGTTGTCTTTGATCAAACTTTGAGGAACAACTTGGGAATGTCCGTCTTGGACAAGTACACCTCATTGGAAAAGGTGCCAGACTCTTTGATTGATAATGCCTGTGAGTTTGCGCTCTTGGATAATCTTATCAATAAACTTGGTGGTGTTGATAAGCCTGTATCAAGTTCTACTTTGTCTGGTGGGGAGAAGCAAAGAGTTTCCCTTGCCCGGGCTAAATTGAGAAACACTCCTATCTTAATCATTGATGAAGGTATGAGTGCCTTGGACCACAGAAGCAGAAACTACATTCTTAACTCTATTAAGGAATGGAGAGAGGGAAAGACTACAATCTACATCACTCATCAGTTGGAACAGATCAAACCAGACGATTTTGTGGTGATCATCCAAGATGGTGCTGTTAAGAACCAAGGCTACATGAGCCAGTTGACTTACGAACCTCTCATTCAACGTGCAACCGTTCCCTTATCTCCAGCTAGTTCCAAAACAGCCTTTGACTCGGACATAGACTCGATTGATTTCAAGAAAGAAGACTCGAATGGAGTTTCCCAAATCAAAAACTACAACTATTTGAAGGACCCATTCATCTTGAAGGATTTAGAAGGTACCCCAGTTAGTGAAGATGAGACCATCTATTCGTTGACCAAGATTTTACTCTATTGTATCAAAACAGTGAACTCCAAACTTATCTTGCTAGTGGGTCTTATTTTTGCAGCCGTTTATGCAGTGAGTAATCCTATTTTTTCCTACCTCTTTTCAAGATTGTTGGATAATATGATCGACACCTCTATTGGAATCAATGAGTCCTCCGACTTGAAAAAGTGGTCTGCTATCATTGTTGGGGTTGCTGTCATTAATGGTTTCAGTTATTACTTCTCTCAATTCTTGTTAGCGGTCTCTGCTGAAAGATGGGTAAACCAATTAAGAAAGTTATCCTTAATCAAAATCAATGATCAAGATTTGAGTTTCTTTCAAAAAAGTGCAAACAGACCAAGCGCTGTGAATGCTTTGTTGATGAATGACACCCGGGATTTAAGATCGATGGTTTCCAAATTTCTCTCTGTTACCATGTCTTTAATTCTTTTGGTACTTTTAGGTTCAATATTTGCAATTGTTTTAGGATGGAGATTAGCCTTGACTGGATTGGCATTTGCTCTTCTTATTATCATGTTCACAATGGTTTACTCAGGGATCTTACAGAGAAGTGAAACCTATTACAAGGACAGAGTTACTGAAGTAGAAGCTATTAATTTCGAGTTGGTAAACGGTATCAAGACCGTTCATTCGTTGAACTTGAAAGATTTCTTCCAGACAGAGTTCAATAATAGAAAGCTAGCTATGGATAGACAAGCCACAAGAAGAACTGTTCACACCGGTCTTGCCCTTGCGTTGAAGGATTTGATTGTTTCAATTGCAACAGGTGTAATCATGTATTATGGTATGAGACTTGTTGGCAAAAGGACTTACGAAAGACTCCAATTCATGCAAGTGATCACGTTGTTGCTTATGACATTCACATCAGCTGGTAGTTTGATTAATGAGTTACCAGAAATCACCAGGGGTCAAAGATGTGGAACTTACATTATGAAATTATTGGATCTGCCATCTTCTACAGTTGAAACTGGAGGAAGTGAACAGCCAGTGAAGACTTCTAAGGATGCTGTGATCAAGTTTTCTGATGTCAGTTTCAATTACACTGCTACAAGAAGCGTTTTGAGAGACGTTTCCTTCACTGTTAAGGAGAAGGATATCTTCGGGGTTATCGGAGACAGCGGTTCCGGTAAGTCCACCATAATTAGCTTGATTACCAAGCTCTTTGGCGGATACAGAGGTTCGATTCAATTGAATAGCACCGAATTAGATCAAGTCAACAGTGAATTCTTGAGAGAATACATTTCCATTGTTCCCCAGAACCCCGTATTCTTTGAAGGAACAATTTATGATAACTTGACCTACGGATTGTCGAAGGAAAGAATGGTCAACACCAACATTGAAGGATGCTTGAAGTTGTGCAATATTGACGCTTTCACCAACAGTTTAACTGATGGTTTGCAGACCAATATTGGTGCCTTGACAGAGAACTCATTAATTTCCACTGGTCAATTACAGAGACTTGCCATGGTCAGAGCTTTAATCAGACGGCCCAAGGTTTTAGTTCTTGATGAGTGTACCAGCAATTTGGATACCCAAAATTTCAGGCTATTTAAGTCATTGATTATAAAAGTGAACCAGGAATTAAATATGACCATTTTGCTTATTAGTCACGACCCTGAGTTGCTTGAGATCACCACCAATTCTGTCAGATTGGACCATGGTCAGATAGTCAACTGAGGTCAGCGACTCTATGTTTTAATAAATTTAATTGTGTATAGGTAAACTTGCACGCGTATATATTTAGCTCAATATACTTGATCTATAAAACACAAATCATTCTAACCTGACGCAAATATAAGGTACATCTACATCCTCTCCGCTTTGGTCATCACAGCAGACTTCGAAAATTAAATTGTGGACATGTTCAGGGATATCCTTCTTGCTGACTTCCTTGATCAAGTCAGTCAACTTCATGGAGGCTCTTTGCTTAATCTTCTTTGGAGGGAAGAATGAAGCATATAACAAAGATACACCATACGATAACATGGTGATCTCCAACCCTTCGTCCTTCTCGAAGTGATCGAGTAACTCCTGTAAAGTCCTGTTGCCCTTGAGTTCGAATCTATCCCAGATCTGGTCGAATTCCTTATCGTTATACTTACCCTTTGGAGATTGGATTGGTTCACTGAACCCGATAAATGGCAAGGCCAAATTGATGAATCCATTTTTGAAATCCTCAATTGTCTTGGTGGAGTCCAAGACCTTGTACAACTCCAAGCACACCAATCCAGTCACCAAAGCGGTGGTGGTGGCGATGGCAGGGATGATCTTACCGGCGATAAACTTGGTCTTGGAGTAGTCAGCCGGCTCGATGGAGTAGTTTTCGGCTCTGCAGTTGGAGGCAGCCGTGATGAATTGTATGTGATGGTTGGTATCGTCGTCTTTTTCGAACTCGATAGGACCCAATCTGTAACCAGCCAAAGAACTTGGCTCCGGCAAGGAAGCGGCAATGGATTTGATGGAGCTGTCGTCGACGACGTTATTGGCACTCTTCAACTGCTCCTCTGCTTCTTCGTCGTTGGCGGCGATGGACACTCCGGTCTTGGGGGTGAATGGGTCGACCTTCATCTCTTTCAAGACTTTTGCGTAGTCATCCACCTCAAATTTGGTCAGCTTCAAGCCGTACACGGAGGCCAACAAGTTGGCACCGCCGACGATAAAGTCGTAGTGGTTCTTGTTGTTGATGTCGAACACCAAGGCGTCTGGAGCTCTTTTAGGGCCCGACCAAAAGTTACCCCCGTTCGAGGTCTTTGCATCTTTGGGGAAATTGTACAACAACTGCTGGATATCGTGGTTGAATTTGCTTTCAAACTGAAGTCTGGCCCACTTGATACAGTCTTCGAACGTGTAAGGTCTTTTGTTCAAGTACTCAGAGATGTTTTCCAAGGTGCCCTTTATGTCTGGGTTCTGCTTCAACGTCTGCTCCACGTAGTTGGGCTGGCTCAAGTATAAGTTGACGCTCTCAGGGCTTTCGCTAAAGAAAGACTGGAATAACGACTTGGCCCACGCAATAGTGTGGTCGATCTTGTTGGGGAACGATCTCAACGTACACAAGGGGATAGACTTTTCCGGTGGGTCTTGCGACGAGGAGTAAGACTCGGTCAAGTTAGGAATGACAACTTGGGTGTTACCCTTGGTACCCAAAGTTCCCGACTCCAACAAAGGTTTCTTGTAGAAAACACACCGGCGGTCGATATAAGTTCTGGCGTCGACGTTATCCAAGGCATTTGTCACCAAGTCCAAGTTATCCCAGAACTTATCGTCAAAGATATTCTCGGTTTCGGGCCCCACCTTCTCCAACGAGGCAACAATTTTACCCTTCAAGTTAGGGTTCATCACCTCGACGGCGGACTTGGCGGCCTCCGACTTGTTCTTTCCCACGTCTTTTGGTCTAAACAAGAACTGGCGGTTCAAGTTGGACTTTTCAATCGAGTCGTTATCGGTGACGTAGATCTGGCCGTGGGGTCCCGAGCCCACCCCCATCATGGCCCAGTTCTTCAACATCTCGCAGCCAATGGCACCGGATCCCACAAGGAACACCTTCAAGTTCTGCACCGCTTCAACAAACTCTCTGCCAAAGAGCGCAATCTGGCTGTCGTATCTGGATCCAACTGGCAGGCACAACTGCTCGTTTCTCGGGTACGACTTGATGTCGGGTAAACTCTCCAACGAGTCAAAGTAGAACCACTGCTTGATGGGGCTGAACTTGGACGAGACGCACTTCAACACTTCCTGGGCGATCAAGCCCCCAAAGAAGGCGTTAGTGCCGGGAGCGTCTCCGGTTGCCTGGTACGCCAACTGCTCGATCAACTTCTCGTCCAACTTGCCCTCGTCGTCCGGGATGGGCAGAGACGTCTTGATCTGCTTGGCGTACTCCAACAACTCGTTGAAGTGCTCGCGGTTGTACGGCAGCGGCAACTTCCCGCCGTGCTTTATCTGGAAGCCTGCCAAGGCCTGGAACCCGTAGTGGTAGTTATTCAACCGGTCGAATTTGGCGAAATCGCTCACGGTGAAAGCAGGGTTCTTCAACTGGGCCTCCAATGGCTCGAACTTCAAGGTCTTGGGAGCCTTCACCTGGGTGTAGAGCCCGCCCTTCACGTACGTGCCGTGGCTCTCGTCGAGCTGGATCTTGAACGCATAGGGGCCCAACACTTCGATCTTGAAGGGCTTTTCACTGGCGTTCAACCCGTCCATGCCTTCGACTTCTTTGAACTTGACAAAGTCGCCGTCCTGCAATCCGTGGCGGTTATCGTCCAACATAGTAACGGTTCCGTTGGGCTCGATGTCCGACACGATCCCCGTCAATGGCTCTTCTCCGTCCTGGTCGATAACGGTGAACGACTCGCCCAAGTCGACAAACAACTGGCCGAAAAGACCCTTTACGCTAGCCTGGACGTAGCCGATGTTGTGCTTGTGGGCAAAGTGGTTCAACTTGACTTGGTCTTCGAGGTTGAGCAAGTCAGTCACCACGATACATTTGAACAGAGCGAGGTTTGACTCACTCAAGTCTGCCAACACCGAAATAGGGACGTACGAGTTCAATTCACTCAACTTTGCAGCCGACGTGTGATCGATCGGGCGGCCGAGGTCCTGCTCCGTGAGGAAGAACTGGCTCGACAAGTGGTGAATCTGCACTGGCGTTGGGTCGTAAACCGTTAACGACTTGACCCCGGCCAAGGCAATGTTCTTCGCAATCTCAATTCCTACGCCTTTTAAGCCGATCACCAACACATTGGCGTGCTGCATCTTCAACATCGCTTCCTTGCCCAAGACGTACAACTGTCTGGAGTATAAGCCCTCATCGATCGAGTCAACCGGTGTATCTACTTGCATGTCTGTCATGGTTATTAGTAATTGATTGCCACTTGAGAGTGAAATCGCGACGACTCTGGGTAGTGCACGATGGCTGCAACTGGTCTTGCTACGGCTACGTCTGCCTACGTCTTTCTACAGCTCTCTACACCGCTCTCGGTTCTCTCTATATTAAGGTCCTAGTATCCATAGCGGAAGAAAATGTTCTCCGTATCGGTCAAGTCTTTGTACTCAAAGTCCTTCCCGTGAAGAGCTGCAAACGCATCGAGCTCGTCCTTTGAAAGTGCGTCCCGCTTCTGGTTCTCCCGCTTCGAAATATACCCAAGAAGCAGTACAAGCGGAATCGAAACGGCACTGATGGCTAGCAAAGCGATCTTCGCAGGTAAGTACCGGCCAATGTCCGACTTGAAGAGCTGGGGGCCGATCAAGCACCCAATGCTGATGCAGATCATTGTCCCACAGTTCCTGACCAATCTCTTGGTGTACCCAGCCGTGTTTCTATTGTTCCACGAGTAGATCAACGTAATCACACAGGTACCGGCATTGCCAAAATACACAGCAAATAGATTGGCATACCGGTTGTGGCAGAATATCAAGATGAAATATCCTGCAATCGCTATCAATAAAAGGCCAATAAACATGATAGTTCGGTAGTTCCCCTTTAAATAGTAAAGAGCGTACATCGGGACTAAAATAGCAATAATTGAAGAAACCCCCACGGGCATCTGCATCAAAGCAGCCTCTTTATTATCAAACCCAAAAGATCCAATAATCGTCACCGAGAAAGTGATAATCGCTCCAGTGGGGATCATCGTCACAATGGTCAACAAATGAATCATCCAACTCTGTTTATCTTTCAAGTACGCCACCAACTGACTCTTCTTAAACGTCTTGTTCTCAATTCCAGTCTGGTTATCTCTGAGATGATCCAAAAGCACAAGCTTCTCTGCGTCAGTCAAGAACTTACAACTCATCGGGTTATCAGGAAGAACCATCAAAACTACAACTCCAAAGCAGATAGTGAGTAATCCCATCATCAAGAAGAAGATCTGCCAGCTTTCTAAAGAAGTCTTGGAGCTGTCTACATGCTGAAATCCAAACGAAAGGAGTCCTCCAATAATGGTGGCCAGCCCTACCTGACTGGTGATTATACCAAACCTAGACAATTGCTGCTTGTGGGTATACCACATCCCATTGCAAATCAATATCCCCGTCGCAGCAGTCGACTCCACCGCCCCAAGAAAGAACCGGATAGCCATTAAACTCGAGTAGTTGAGACACGCAGTATGGAGAGTAACTACCACCCCCCAAAGTACAATCGATGCTCCAAACAATTTAGCAAAAGGAAGTTTCTGAAATCCGTAAGTCACGGCTGGTTCAAAAATAATATAACCGGCGTAAAGAATGGTGGCGAGATCACTGAATTGACCAGGATCATCGAGATGATCTTTGATACCCATCACCCCAGCATAGTTGATTAAAGACTTGTCTAGGAACTGGAGAAAGTATATTCCTGATAACAAGGGTAAAACCCGTAAATCAATTTTGCGATACACCAGAGCGATACTCACAGATTCACCTTTTTCTTCCTGGTCCTTGCTGGGGAACTGGTGAATAAACTCGTATGCATCGTCGAACTTGCCCATGGTGTTATAATTGTAACATTATCAAATTTTTTCTCTGTTGGGTAAAAACCCACCACTTGGTTAGGAATTTTTCAACCCGTCCTTCTAAGCGCATATGTGATTAACTGCTGAGCTCTCACCAAATCTTTACTTATGCCTCTTAAAACCGCAAGAGGTGTGAATTGGGTAGTGGGGTGCAGATGTAGTGGGGGGCCGATTTCAATGCAGTGTAGGCAGTCAGGACAATCTGGATCATGTTTGCAGACAGGCCTTGCTTGCGAACCAAAAAGTCCGATATTATTTGTTAAGGATCTGGATATCATTAGATAAGCCCCAGATTACGAAGATATCGACTGGAGGTTAATATCGACTGAAGTCTGATAATTCATGTCCACTACTGTCTGATCCGTTGGAAGTGCTGTTTGTAGTCTGCCTCTTTGAGTTGCTACCCACACTGTACGCGGGCCAAGCTGGAATATGTAAATCAGTATTGTTACAGACCTGGAGTCTGGAGAATGGCTGCGTGCTCAGATCCGTGATCCTGTTTATTCACTCTACCGTCGAAGCCAGCTTCAGCGAACTTTTGCAACACGCCTGGAAATTTTGCATCTTCCCACAGAGACATGTAGCGACATTTATGTGGTTGCGAGACATTGTTCAAAGCCCCCCTACACCCACACTAAACTGTGATAGAAGTACTTCAATAATGATATTCCTGTTACTTCCCCTGCAAATAACTAGTGCCTCTATACCTATGGAGGAGCTCATTACACTCATTTGACTTCAGATGCCTTCTAGTCAGATGTGTCAACGTATATAAAACATATAAACTAATCAAGATCTATTAAGGTTCTCTCGCTCTTGGTATCGTTTATTTCGATCAAATCTTGCCCTTCAAAATCCTTATTCGATTCCCCCTCTTCCTTGCTTGACTCATCTACAGCCATGTCCACTAGATCAGTCTTTTCAGGCCCGCTCAGTTCTGGTTTGGACTCTGTGCTAGTTGACGGTTTTACGCTTGGTGGTGGGCCTGAAGCTTCCAACCTTTCAGCATCACAATAAGCAACAAAATAGGATAACAAGCGATGAGTTGTTCTTGAAAGGACGAGCTCCACCACAACGTCAAACGTTACGTGTTCTTGTGTAAACTCCAACCCACCGTCGCTGCTTATACTGACGTAGATCCAGTCCTGTGATCTCTTGTTGAAGTAAAAATACTCGTACTCATTGAGCCCCACAAGAACAGCTCTATACGGCTTCAAGCCGGCACTAAGATTTTCGGGATTCTTGATGTTATTCACGGTGACTTGATGCATGACACTTTTGATTTCAGCGTCGATTCTCTCCTTTTCGCTCTCGAGCTTGTTAGATAAGTTGCTCAACGTAGCAGTTACGTCCGGGCTTTCGACTGCGTTTTTCGTTTGGGTCAAGAATGAATTTACCCGTTTGCCCTGGAATAGTTGGAACCGCATCAACTCATTGGACAATCTTACCTTTGACTCGTTCAACTCGGTAAACTTTTCGTTCATCTTTACCACGGTGGAGCACATCTTTTCGCTATAGATTTCAGGGTATATGACTTCAGTTAATTCCATAGGCACTCTGCGGTAGCTTTGTTCATCTCCGTTGTATATGAACGTTAGCAACGGAGCGATTTGGGTGAAATGGACGTTCCCCACGCCCGACTTCCAGAACAACTCGTTCAAGGAGTCGTGGAGTTCGGGGTATCTATCTTCGGTATCGATTTCAATAGCAGGGGCTTCTTGCCTTTGGTCGTCTTCGATGCTCTCGACGGTGGATTTTATGAGCGACTTGAGGGAGTCCTCGCCGTAAGCCTGTTGATAGTTTTTGATAAGCGACTCGTACACGGTGATGATGTACTCGTCTACAGACGAGCTGCCCTCTTCGAACAGCAAATCGTTGACTATATAGTTATCGGTTCCATTATCATAACTGTCGATCAACTGTTGCAACTTGGAGATGAAATCGTTACTTTCGTTAGGTTCCTGTTTAAGTTTCTGCTTGAAGTCGTCAATTTGCAACAACGCAAGTACGAGAGCACACGACAAGCTCTCACACCGTTTGAGGTCAGGTCTGAGGAGGATAGGCTCTTCGCCTTCAACTCGAGGCTGGGGTTTAGGCAAGTCAAAATCAGTCTCAGATGTATCCGACACGCTCTTTACATCGTTACTTTCGTCGCTACCTTCGTCGCTGTCTCTGTCTTGCTTCGACACCTCGTAGGCGATACTCTCGGTGGAGCTCCCACGGTTTACAGAGCTAAATTCCCGGTACGGCGGCTCTGGTGGAGCGTCATTCTCTCCGAGAAGGTACTCAATGGCTTTCTCTGTGTCGTTGTTGAACAACTGGAGGGCTTGCATAGACTTTGCGGCCGGAAAGCCCATATCCGTCAATGGGGTCAAGTCAGCCATAGTAGTAGTGCGAGGAAATTGTGAGACTGAGTGAGACGTAGGTAGAGGATAGTAAGAAGAGGATAGTAGGAAGAGCAGAGAGGCAGATCAGAGGACGCAGAGCAAACGAGGATGAAACAGATGATAGGCTGAGTAGATCGAATTACTGAGTTATACTAGACTGGGCTAACTAGACTGAGTTAGTACTGCAGTTCAATACTAGAAATGATTTAATGAAATGATTATGTGGTATGAGATCAAATCACTGTCGGTACAATCAGGTCGGTCCTGGTATTTACTGCTGTGCTACGTACTGCTACAGCATCCCTCCTTGTTCTTCCCTCACCTCTCTTCGTTCTTTTCCCCTTCTTCTCTTCTATCTCTTCTTGTTTCCTCTCTTCTCTTCTATCTCTTCTTGTTTCCTCTCTTCTCTTGCTCCATCTCTTGCTCTCTTCCGTCTATTCCCTGCTTTCGGCAATTGCTCTGCTCACCTGCTCCGTTTCCTACTCCTTGCCTGCCCTCAGCATGACCTGCTCAGGGTCTGCCGGATTGCCAGCTGTCTATCGTGCCCTCCACAATTCCAAACCCCTTCTTATCGCGCTGATGATCAAATTTCATTATCTACAACTGACACAATGGGCTTGATTGACATCTTGAAGTACGTATCCAACACATTTCTTACTGATCTTGCTAACCTCCAGCATACTTGTGTCGAAGGTATACCCTGTAGTAGCCTCATACCGGGCATACGAAGCGTTTAACGCCGCAAACCACAAATTCACCAATTCCAACCTCAATATTGCCGGTTTCAACGTCCCGATTAATACGTTGTTGAAGAAGGCCACCGGCGAGCACGACGAGAGTGTTCCCACCGAGGCCGCCCATTTGATCTTCCAGACCAACCGGCTCCAAAAATGGTTCATCTACTGGATTGTCCACACGGCTGCAGACTTGGTGGCAGCAGGCTTGTTGCTCAAGTACGTGGTACCATTTTTCTCCCTAATTCGGCTCGGAGTGTCCGTGTGGTTGGTGTCGCCGTTGGTGGTGAGCGGGTCGATCAGCTCGTACGACTCGGCCGCCGACTTGAGCGGGTTCTTCGGCAGTGGCTGTGGCTTGTGCTACCTGAAGTTTTTGGCTCCGTTGCTCGAGGGAGAGACCGACGTGTTGGGCGACGTGTCGATGGACCCAGGGAGGTTGCAGCAGACGGTGTGGGTGTTGGTGGGCAAGCTTCTTGAGCTTGTTCGAAACAGCCCCGTGGCCCCATTGTTGGCCGCGTACTTGGCAGGGGCCAGGGGCGAGGCTAAGGACCTGAGAGAGGTGCCAGAGGAGACCCCTGGGAACATAGACTTGGCGTCGCTCAAGTCCGGGGCCTCGCGGTTCTTCGCCGGCGAAGGAGCAGAGGCTGACGCTGCCCGCTCCGGAATCCCCAACGCCAGCCTCGACGAGTACGACGTGATAGATAACCCCAAGGACGCAGCTGGCCCCACAGAGACAACGAGAAAGAGAGGCTGGCTCTGGTAGTTATGACGTTATGCTAGATACTGTGATAATTTATGTGATATACTGACTTTTTTTGATGTGCTGACTCTGTGAACTCACTGTACTCACTGTACTCACTGTACTCACTGCAACTAACTGTGAACTCACTGCTATGAGATACTCTACTATGATACTCTACTATGAGACTCTACTATACTCTGCTATGATACCCTATGATACTCTGCTATGTGCTCTACTGATATATTCTGCTCTCGCTCTACTATTTACAAGACTAGAACCCAAGCACCCGGCTCACCAACTCTCTGTTGCTCTGCTCGGCAACAGCCTTACTGTGCTCTTCCACCTCCACCTGCGACTGCTTCTTGAACTCCTTCGTGATAAACTTGTTCGGCAACACCGGCCTCTCATACAACCCGTCGTAGGCCTTGACCGGCTTGTTCTTATCGGACCCCACCCCGTTCTTGCTCTCAATGATCTCGCCCTGGTTCTTGATGTTCTCCAGGAACCCCTCGGCCTCAGCCGGTAAGTCGGGCCAGATAAACGGCTCGTCCATGTCGATCGTCATCTTCTTGTACTGCGGACCCCTGTACCGGCCCATGTCGCTCAAACCCCTATCAAACTTCGCATGCAACAACTGCACCGTCACATTCAACGCCCGCAACCCGTAAACGTGCCACAAGTAGTCTCGCAAGTCCATCTTGTTGAAGTTTCTCGGCACAAGGAACTTGGCCTGGTACGGAGTGTGCTTGGCCCCGGGCCGCAAGAGACACACCCGAGCCTTGGGCAAGTACACCTGAGTGTGGCCCACTTTGAAATGCGGTAACCCCATCGCCACTTCTTCTGCGTACCGCTCGAGGTTCCGCCGGGCGATCTGGTCGCTGTGCGACCGGTGCTTGATCGGCACCGGCTTGCCCTCCTTCATGTATAGCTTTCTGATCTCCTCACTGGGGAAAATCGTGTCGGTGACCGACTGAGACAATAACGGAGGCCTCTCCTTCCTGAACCCGAACCGGGGCTTCTCGAGCACCACCTCGTCCGCGTGCACTGTCGGGTACTCACGGGCGTTCGCCTTGTAGCGGATGCCTCTCACACTCTGCACGGCTTGCGCAATAGGCCGCAACACCAGTCTCTGTATCATGCTGTGGAAAACTTTTCGACTCGCGAATAAAATTTCTGGCTAGAAAAGTTTTCTAATAGTGGCGATACCAAAGGCCCTCGCTCGCTGAAAAATTTCCCAATAAATACCATTTGTCTGGAACCATGTCGGAACATCAAGCAGTGGAGGATCAGTACGCGTACGACGACGACGACCAGAGCATCACGCCAGAGGACTGCTGGTTGGTGATCTCGTCGTTCTTCCAGGAGAAAGGCTTGGTCTCGCAGCAGTTGGACTCCTTCGACGAGTTCATCGAGACCACCATCCAGGAACTCGTGTGGGAAGACAGTCACTTGGTGTTGGACCAGCCGGCCCAGCACACCTCCGAGGACGACAACGAGAACAGACGGTACGAGATCTCCTTCGGGAAGATCTACATCTCCAAACCCACCCAGACGGAAGGAGATGGTACCACCCATCCTATGTTCCCCCAAGAGGCCCGGTTGCGGAACTTGACGTACTCGTCTCCGTTGTACGTCGATATGACCAAGCGGGTGTTCAAGTCGGACGACACCAACAGGAATAACAACGAGTTGGAGTGGATCGAAGAGCCCGTCGAGGGCGAAAACTCCGATACGAAAGTGTACTTGGGGAAGGTCCCCATCATGTTGCGGTCCAAGTTCTGTGCCTTGGGCGAGTTGGTCGAGCACGAGTTCTACGAGTTGAAGGAGTGCCCGTACGATATGGGGGGCTACTTTGTCATTAACGGGTCCGAGAAAGTGTTGATCGCCCAGGAAAGAAGCGCCGCTAACATCGTTCAGGTGTTCAAGAAGGCCGCTCCGTCGCCTATCTCTCACATTGCCGAAATCAGGTCGGCGTTGGAAAAGGGATCCCGGTTGATTTCGTCGTTGCAGATTAAGCTTTACGGGAGAGACGACAAGGGCTCGTCCGGCAGAACCATCAGAGCCACTTTGCCGTACATCAAGGAAGACATCCCCATTGTTATTGTGTTTAGAGCCTTGGGAATCGTCCCCGATGGTGACATCTTGGAGCACATTTGCTACGACGCTAACGACTGGCAGATGTTGGAGATGTTGAAGCCGTGCGTGGAGGAAGGTTTCGTCATCCAGGAGCAGGAAGTAGCTCTTGACTTTATTGGTAGAAGAGGAGTGTTGGGAATCAGAAGAGAAAAGCGTATCCAGTACGCCAAAGACATTTTGCAAAAAGAGTTGTTGCCCAACATCACCCAGGAAGAAGGTTTCGCTACCAGAAAGGCATTCTTCTTGGGATACATGGTTAACCGGTTGTTGTTGTGTGCATTGGAAAGAAAAGAACCAGACGACAGAGATCACTTTGGTAAGAAAAGATTGGACTTGGCCGGCCCGCTATTGGCCAACTTGTTCAGAATCTTGTTCAGGAAGTTGACCAGAGATATCTACAACTACATGCAGAGATGTGTCGAGAACGATAAGGAATTCAACTTGACGTTGGCCGTCAAATCCCAGACCATCACTGACGGGTTGCGGTACTCGTTGGCCACCGGAAACTGGGGTGAGCAGAAGAAGGCCATGAGCTCTAGGGCTGGTGTGTCTCAGGTGTTGAACAGATACACCTACTCCTCCACATTATCACATTTGAGGAGAACAAACACCCCCATTGGCCGTGACGGTAAGTTGGCCAAGCCTAGACAGTTGCACAACACTCATTGGGGGCTTGTTTGCCCTGCTGAGACCCCCGAGGGTCAAGCGTGTGGATTGGTTAAGAATCTCTCTTTGATGTCGTGCATCTCTGTCGGTACGTCTTCTGAACCAATTTTGGTGTTTTTGGAAGAATGGGGGTTGGAACCTTTGGAAGATTATTCGCCCTCTACGTCCCCAGACTCCACCAGAGTGTTTGTCAACGGTGTTTGGGTGGGTACACACAGAGACCCATCGCTGTTGGTGGACACCATCCGTAGTTTGAGAAGAAGAGGTGATATTTCGCCTGAAGTGTCCATCATTAGAGATATCAGAGAAAGAGAATTCAAGGTCTTCACCGACGCCGGACGTGTGTACCGTCCGTTGTTCATTGTAGACGACAACCCTTACAGTGAAACCAAAGGTGAGCTAATGTTGAACAAGACCCACGTCAAGAAATTGATGGACTCCGAGTACGACGGAGTAAGTTACGACGATGAAAAGGAAGTGTACGGCTGGTCCTCGTTGGTCAAGGATGGGATAATAGAATACGTCGATGCCGAGGAAGAGGAAACCATCATGATTGCAATGACCCCTGAAGACTTGGAAGCCAGTAGAAGCTCCTTGAACGAGTCCGAGCAGAAAACCATGCAAATGGAAGAACAAGAAAGAGACCCGGCCAAAAGAATTAAACCAACCTACACCGGTAGTTTACACACATTCACCCACTGTGAGATCCATCCTTCGATGATCTTGGGTGTGGCTGCCTCTATTATTCCGTTCCCAGATCACAATCAATCTCCTCGTAATACGTACCAGTCTGCTATGGGTAAGCAAGCCATGGGAGTGTTTTTGACCAACTATGCCGTCAGAATGGACACAATGGCCAACATCTTGTACTATCCGCAAAAACCTTTAGCCACCACCAGATCCATGGAGTATCTTAAGTTTAGGGAATTACCTGCTGGTCAGAACGCCATTGTGGCTATTGCTTGTTATTCCGGTTACAACCAGGAAGATAGTATGATTATGAACCAGTCTTCTATCGATAGAGGTTTGTTCAGATCCCTATTCTTCAGATCGTACATGGACTTGGAGAAGAGACAGGGTATGAAGGCCTTGGAAACGTTTGAAAAGCCTTCCAGGTCAGACACTTTGAGATTGAAACACGGCACTTACGAAAAATTGGACGACGATGGGTTAATCACTCCCGGTGTTAGAGTCAGTGGTGAAGATATTATTATCGGTAAGACCACTCCTATCCCACCAGATGCGGAGGAATTGGGTCAAAGAACTCAGTACCACACCAAGAGAGATGCCTCGACCCCATTGAGAAGTACCGAGTCCGGTATCGTCGACCAAGTGTTGCTTACCACCAATGGTGACGGTGCCAAATTCGTCAAGGTCAGAATGAGAACCACGAAGGTGCCGCAGATTGGTGATAAGTTTGCCTCGAGACACGGTCAGAAAGGTACCATTGGTGTCACTTACAGACACGAGGATATGCCGTTCACGGGTCAGGGTATTGTGCCTGATCTTATCATCAACCCCCACGCCATTCCATCTCGTATGACAGTAGCGCACTTGATCGAGTGTTTGTTATCGAAGGTTTCATCCTTGAGTGGGTTGGAAGGTGACGCTTCGCCTTTCACCGACGTCACGGCCGAAGAGATCTCAAAGTTGTTGAGAGAACACGGGTACCAGTCGAGAGGGTTCGAGGTGATGTACCACGGACACACTGGTAAGAAGTTGATGGCCCAGATTTTCTTTGGTCCAACGTACTACCAGAGATTGAGGCACATGGTGGACGACAAGATCCACGCCAGAGCCAGAGGTCCGGTACAAGTGTTGACGAGGCAGCCGGTTGAAGGTAGATCCAGAGACGGTGGGTTGCGTTTCGGAGAGATGGAGAGAGATTGTATGATTGCGCACGGAGCTGCTGGATTCTTGAAGGAAAGATTGATGGAAGCGTCCGATGCGTTCAGAGTGCACGTATGTGGAGTCTGTGGGTTGATGTCTGTTATCGCCAATCTCAAGAAGAACCAATTTGAGTGCCGGGCTTGTAAGAACAAGACCAACATTTACCAGATCCACATTCCCTATGCCGCTAAGCTTTTATTCCAGGAGTTGATGGCCATGAACATATCGCCTAGAATGTACACTGAGAGGTCGGGCATTTCTGTTCGGGCATGATTTTTTGTAATTGTATAAAAATATAACGATATTGAGAGAGTACTATGACGATGTGCATTTATATACAAGGGTTAACATTACTAAAGGTCCAAAAACTTTTTCCGAAGTTCAAGTCTTTCCTTTTCGTTCTTCTCCAAAGAAGCGATTTTATCTCTCACTTCCTGTGCTTCGTCGGCGAAAGCAATCAAGTTCTGTTTGTACGGATGCTCGTCACCGTCGTACAACTTTAGTCTATCCATTCTCACGAGTCTTAGTTTATTCTTAGGTATCATACCCTTCACAGCTCTTCTCAACACTTCATGGTATCCTTTGTTGTCTATCATTCTTTGCATAGGGATTAGGTTCAACGAGCCGGGACGGGTTGTGTGCGACCAGTAAGTCTTATCCTGTAGTTTGTTACCGGTGATTTTTAAATGGGCACAGTTTGTCACTACCACGTAATCCCCGTGATCTCTGTTGGGGGAGTAAGTGGGCTTGTGCTTTCCCTGCAATGCGATGGCGACGGCCGAGGCCAAACGCCCCAATGTCCTGTGCTCGCTGGCCACGTCCACGTGGTGCCATACTCTGGTCAAGGCTACTGCTGAGTTCCCTATTCTTTGAGACATGGTTTGTCAAATTTTTCGTTATTTTTCAGTCGTATTTTTCATTCGTCGCATGTGCGTGTGAAAACCGATAGACGGAGATGGAGACCCCTAGCCGTGGTGTATCGGTGCTGGTGCCTGGAGCTGTGACTGGACAGGCATTGTAGTGAAACAGAAAGACAGTCTCTGGAATCTTGGAAGGTAAGTGTCTCACAGGATAAAGAAAGTATTCTCCTGCGCTCCAACCTCTCTCACCTTCGAAAGTTATACCTTGCCTGTTAATTTCACGTCAGCCGATTCTCCAGCCAATTCTCTCTATCAATCCTCTCTGTCAACTCCCCATTTCACAGTTTCCTGCTCTCTATCCTGCTCTCTACCCTGCTCTCTTCCCTGCTCTCATCGCCTGTTGCAGCCAACTCTCCTGAGTCACACACGCCCTATCGCGCGATCGTTCACCAACTGAAAATTCACTCATTGAAACTATCTACGTCTGCGTTCCTCCATTCCCAGGAACATCATTGTATATATCGCAAGTCGGCCTTGACTCATCACTTCCCAGCCTAGTTCCTTCCCAGCCTAGTTCCCCCTGCCCACCCCACATCCCGTCTCGCCCAGCATGTTCTTTTTGAAAGATTTATCGTTAAACTTAACCTTACACCCAAGCTACTTTGGCCCCCAGATGGACCTGTACTTGCGAGACAAACTCCTCAGCGACGTCGAGGGAACGTGCACCGGCCAGTTCGGATACATCGTGTGCGTGTTGGACTGTATGAACATAGACGTCGGAAAGGGTCGAATCGTACCCAGCTCAGGTATGGCTGAGTTTGAAGTCAAATATCGAGCTGTGGTATGGAGACCGTTCAAAGGCGAGGTGGTAGACGCAGTGGTCACCACCGTGAATAAAATGGGCTTCTTCGCCGACGTCGGCCCCTTGTCGGTGTTTGTGTCCACCCACTTGATCCCATCCGATATGCAATTTAATCCATCTGCCAACCCTCCCGCATACGTGAGCCAGGACGAAACAATTGAAAAAGGCTCAAAAGTTAGATTGAAAGTCGTCGGTACCAGAACTGACGTGAACGAGATTTATGCTATTGGAAGCATAAAGGAAGACTACTTGGGCCCAAGTCCGATGTAGACAACAGACAAAAAATAGAAGTGTACTATAAAAAGTGTATATTTTAATATTACAGAAATCATGGGTTTCGTTAGTCGTGATCGTTATAAGCATTGCTGAGACGCATCTGTCCCACCATGCCGTTTAGGGGCGAGACCGAAAAGTCTTCGTCGTCGAGCTCAATGCCTAAAAGCCCCACTAGTTTAGTCTTCTTGGTGCTAGGAGTCATCAATTCACTGTCCTCCGTACGCGAGGGGAGCTTTTGGGCCGTCCGTGAGGACAACGTTCTGGTCTCCGCTTCCCGGGGCAGTTTATCGAGAGATGCGACCGCAGGCGACGTGGGGCTGTCCGAAAAGGCCCCACGGTTGGGTCTCTTTGAAGCAGAGAGAATTCCAGGCTCCTGGTCTCGGATTACTAGTGCGTTACTCCGCTCTGGAGGTGCAGCAGCCTGTTCCGATCCTTGTGATCCTCGCCTATTCGCCTGCTTGTACTTGCGGATTTTCTCCATGAGGAGCAGGATCTCGTCCTGGCTATCACTATCTACAGCCTGGCGTCCGGTCGAAGGCCGCGCTGGTTCACGAGCCGCTGGAGCACGAACCACTGAAGCACGAGCTGGCCGTTGTTTTTTTGGTGCGTCTGTGGAACGTCCGCCGACAGTAGGCTTGAGGCTTTTACTCAAGTTGAATGACCGAGAGCTTCTCACCATAGACGCGTTCCGTTCAAGGCCAGGTTCTGAATCTACACTAGGATCTTGCCTTGGAGCAGTCTCTCGCCTCTCATTTGAGCCTGAGCGTCTGCGTGAGACAATCCCACCAGTCAGGGCTCTGCTGCTTGTTGGCGCACTGTCGTTTCCTGGGCTGGCTGGAACTCTGGCATCGACACCTCCGTCACTTGCTTCCTGGGCCCGCTGGGGTCCTTTTGTACCCTGTTGAGAGTGCAAAAGACCTTTACTTGGTCGCACGTTTTGATCCGGCTGGCTCTGACGTCTTGCTCTAGTGGGTCGGGCGTCAGGTGCCGGATCCAGTCTACGAGCTGGTGCTTCTGGTGGTGCCACAGGACTTGGGCCGTGAGGAGCATAGAAGTCACGGCTCTGAGGACGACTTCCAGGGTTCTGTGGACGGTTCTGAACCTGTGCAAGAAGTCCTCCTGGTTGAAGGGATTGGTTTGGATAGGCATAGGTATTGTGCCCATTCAAACTTTCAGGGTGGTTCCCAGCTTGTGTATTCACTGGATTCTGTTCATTTGTGGGAGAACAAACATCGGGCAGAATCGAGTCGCACGGAAGAGCTTGGGGTGTAAAACCAGGTAGAGCAGTATTACGTTGTAAAGCTTGTTCATCGCCAAGTCCAGCAACTGGTGGTTGAGAACCCTCCATCTGGCTGCCGGGAAGCATCATGTATGAACCACGCGATTGAGTGTGATGGTAATAGGTAGCTTCAACCTGCTGGTGAAGCTCGGCTTGAACCTGGGATTTGGCTGCGGTATAGACCAGTTCCAAACTCTGGGCCTGAGCTTCAGCCTGTCTTACATGGGCCTCGGTGACCCGTAGATGTGGGAGGACGTGCGGGTTTGGCCTTTTAAGCTCTTTCTGGAGCATTAGTACCTTTTGGACAGCCTGCTCAGCTTGATACCAAGTGGAGCGAAGGTACTCAGACTGCCCTGGAGACAACTTACTGGCCTGAGAAAGTAGTGTGAAAAGAGCTGGGTCCATTGGCGGAGTTTGGTCCATTGGCGGAGCTTGGTAATATCCGTCGTTGAGCATAGGAAGCTCTTGACCCACCTGCATCACCGGTTGCTGAGCATGTTGAGGAGGGTATTGTACATGTGGTAAAAGCAGCGGTGGGTACTCAGTCCGCAGCTGAATCTGTTGCATCCACTGACAAGCCGGGCCTTGGGTGTTATCCCAGTTGGTCCATTGCTTTATCGCGTCCGGTGACTGGGAAGACGGCTGGAGCATTAGTGGAGCTGAAGATGGAGCGGGAAGAAATGCTTGTAATTCTTTGAACAGTGGGAGTCGTTGGGATCCGGACAGCAGAGAAAGATGTTGTTGGGCCCCGGACAGTAATGTAAGTTTCCTTTGTTCCTGTGCGTTTCTCTCGTGATCTTTTCTGTTCTGTTCAATTCTTTCAAGTCCAATTCTTTCCTGTTCCCTTCTTTCCCGTTCCCTTCTTTCCTGTTCACTTCTTTCACCATTACTTCCTGCTTCAGAACCACTACAACCAGTGTTTGGTGGCGAGCGGTACCTCTTTGAAGCCTCTTCAGGGGGGAGATCGGCGTAATCGTCGTCTTCCTCCGAATCAAGAGGAATAATTTCAGTACCTGCAGGGACTTCTTTCGGGCCAGACGGAGCACGACGAATGACAGGTGGTGGTGGCGGTAGCGGTGGTAGACTTAATGGACCACGCCCGATTGTAGAAAGCGGTGGCGGCGGCGGTGTTGGCGGTGTTGGAGGCGGTGGTGTTGGAGGCGGTGGTGGCGTTGGCGGCGTGGGTGTAGGCGCAAACCTGACCCGGCGAGTACTCTGGGGTATTCTATCAGCATTAAATAAGGCACCAGAAGGGTCAGGACTGTCGGGTGATCTATCATTAGCACGTTCAGAACTGGCACCAGCTACAGAAGCTACTGTGCTATGACCCCCACGATACCCACCACCGCTACCTAAAAAAGAAGCAGCAGCACTGAAACCATTATACCGGGTGCTGGAGCCAGTTGCGTCTGTACTAGAGCCAGCAGTGGGGCCTATGCTACCACGGTTGTTTTCAGTAGGGACAGACACAGGCTCATTCGGGTTATTTGAGACGCCGGTGTCCTTGTTTATGACAGGTGGGACACTATTGTTTTTGCTAGTCTCCTCTGTTTCTGTTTCCATTGGAGAGGAACTGATGTGGTCTCTTTCGCCAGAAACATCCATTGCGTCGTTGTGGTCTTCAGCAAAGCTGACTGTCTCGTCTGAGTCATTTTCTATTCTGTCGGATTGCGCTGGAGCAGGCTCAGATGGCGGGGGTGGCGGAGTTGGTGGAGGTGGCGTCGGCAGCTGAGGAGGTCCTCCAGCCAGTGCTTGTGGTGCTTGTGGAGATGGCTCAACCGATGCTGGCACAGATTGATCAAGAGGCGGTTCATACGACGGTTCAGAAGACGGTTGAGGTGACGACTCGGGTGACTGAGGCGACTGCCTGAGACTCTCTAATTCCGCTTGCATCTGAGCTTCGAGCTGCTGCTCCATCTGGTCGTCACTCTGTTCTAATTTCTGAAAAGTCTCCTCCATCTGCTCGCCAGCGTGCTCCGGCTGTTCCTCCTCCTCGTCACTGTCGAGGATAATCACCTCTGCCGTACTCTCCTCTGTGTGCACATGCGAGTTAGGCTTGTGCTTTTTCGGTTCTCTCGTCTCCTCCTCGTCTTCCTCTTCAAGCTCCTCCCACGTTCCGTCCTCACCTATAGACACATTTTCTGCCTCAGCACTGGACTTTTGCAAGATATGCTGCAAATACTCCGACACTCTCAAGTCTTTCAACTCTATGCCGATCAGACAAAACGGACACTTCCACGTAGAGACCTGCTCTTGGAGCGCAAGAAACGAGGTGGCATCGAAACAGTTGGTGTGGTCACATTTCTCCGACTTCACCGGGAGCTGAATACGAGCATACGACAAGGGGCACTTGAGCGACACTCTTTCAATCCCCACCGATATGTCGTCGTCTTTGTTGGTTTCGTACTTGCTCACGATGCTCTGGATTTCCACGTCTTTCGGGATCACAGGTATAGGGTTGTTCTGCAACACTTCCTCGATGGTGTACTTTCTGCATATCTTGGCAAAGAGTAGGAAAGTGCTGCTGTCGATAAAGAGGAGCTTTATAAAGTTTTGCTTGGGTAAGAGGTAGCCCGTGACATCGTAAGGTCTCGCGGTTCCCGGGACGTTTTTAATGCCTCTCACTCCTGCGTCCTTGAGGAGCTTGGTGTTTGCGTGGAGCTCCATCTTCTCAGGATACTCTATGGGTCGTTCAGTCGAGACGTGTGGCCCCACCGACTTCCCACACATGACGTAGAGCTTGTTGTGCGGATCTTTCAACAAGCTTGATTCTTCTTCGGTGAGGCTGAACCGCATGATGATCTCCTGTCGCCCCGTCGAACCAAACCCGATTCTCGGGGAGCAGCTTATGTCCTGCAAGTCTTTGTAGAACGGGCTTTGCTGGAAGGATATCCCCCCCACGACGCCTCCCATGAGCCACTCCGGCTGATTCGAGGAGAGAGACGCGGCCTGGTGGTTCGCCGGGTGGGTCCTGTAGTCGGGTACCGACCTCTCCTGATCGCCGGGGGCTCCCGAGGCGGTGCTCGGCCGGCTGGCAGCCCCACTGGCCTCCAGAAGCGCGAATCGGTAGTCTATAGTGCCGTTCAGGATGTGCTCACGGATCGTCTGGTACAGCGGGAGGTCGGTTCGAGTTCCAAGCATCGTCATGAGGATCTTGACCGTCATGAGGCCAAACGTATCCCCTCTGCTGATGAGTCTATCTATAAAAGCCCGCACGTTCTCCACGTAGTCTGCTTTCCGTTTCCCCTGTCGAAGTCCTATAGACCGACCTAGTTCCCTGAGTTGGGTGACTTTGTAGGTTTTGGGGTTCTCTTTCATGGCATTTGCCTCCATCGGGGTGAACTCCTGGATGTTGATGGGTTGCCCGGACATGTTTAGGGCGTGGTACGTTGATCGCCCCGATGTGTGCTGTAGTTAGTTGAAAACTTTTCGCGATCTCGTATTTCACGCGTGGGGCTGGCGGTGCGGCGCTAAAGTGGTGCCAGAGTGGTGCCAGAGCGGTGCGGCTGGCGAGCGCACCACTGTTCTGACTACAGCTGGTATAACTACGCTGCTACGTTGGCCTCTCTACACTAGCGTCTTCTACATTAGCGTATTGCCTGTCTTATTATCTACACTACATTCTGTCGACCGGAGTCAAACATAACAACTTCATACCACTGTTCAACACTTGTCTGGCAGTAGAGTACAAGGCCATCCTGGCAACAGCCAAGTCCTTCTCCTGTCCCG
Source organism: Yamadazyma sp. yHMH685 (assembly GCA_030571055.1). Taxonomy (NCBI): domain Eukaryota; kingdom Fungi; phylum Ascomycota; class Pichiomycetes; order Serinales; family Debaryomycetaceae; genus Yamadazyma; species Yamadazyma sp. yHMH685. The sequence continues at coordinate 97,516 of JAJLXC010000006.1, forward strand.
AAACCCACAAGACATCGTAGCACGAGGAGACAGTATGCGTCAACGTGAACAAGTACGTCACAAGAGCAGAGGCTTCGTGGGTCTTGTAAGCCTTCTTCAAAGCCTCGGGATACTGAGCAATGATTCTGATTAACTCAAGAGCACATGGTTCCTCCAACAAGTCGTAGTTGGCATTGAGAAGCTCGTCCTCCGTGAATCCGGCTTTTCTTTGCATCGACAGTAACCTGGAGTGAGCGTACTGCAAGTATGGGCCGGTGTCACCTTCAAAAGAAAACATTCTCTTCCAGTCAAACTCGTAGTTGTTGATCCTCTTGGACTGGAAATCCTGCACCATGATGGCAGAAATACCCACCAAATCAGCAACTTTCTCTGGATCTTCGATCTGAGCATACTTGGTCTCATTCAACTTCATCACATTGTGCATCTCCTCTTGAGTACGGTCCAAAATACTGTCCAAAAATACCACAGTTCCCTTTCTGGTAGACATCCCAAGAACCATACCAAAATTGATGTGGAGGCACTCCTTGGCCCATTCGTGTCCCATTTGCTTCAAGATCTCAAAAAGTTGGGCGAAATGCAAGTCCTGCTGACAGGCAACAACATAAATAGACTTGTCAAACTTGTAATCCTTGCGACGCTTCATGGCTTCACCGATATCACGCAACATGTAAATGGAAGTTCCATCAGATTTTTTGATCAACACCTTACCCAATTTCTTACTGAACTTGGTCAAATCGCATAATTCAGCACCCCTGTCGAAATGGGTCATGCCCTTGGACCGGAGGATCTCAACCCCATCTTCCATGTACTCAACAGGGACCTGCGATTCACCGTCGTAGGTGTCGAACTCGATATTAAGACGCTTATAGGTCTCGATATACTTCTTGATGGAAAAATCTCTGAATCTCTTCCACAAGGCATAGGCTTCTTCTTCTCTGTCTTCCAACTTTCTGAAGAACTCCTTGGCCTTTTGGTTTAATTCAGAATCTTCTCCTTGCTCTTCGATTTCCTTGTTCACTCTGACGTAGATGGAGAACAAATGGTTGATAGGGTCTGTAACCAATTCTTCTTCAGAACCGTATCTCTCAAACCCCACGGCCAAAATACCAAATTGCTTTCCCCAGTCTCCCAAATAGTTGACCTTGTAAACATTCCAGCCGAGCCTCTCATATAAATTGGAGATGAAACCACCAATGATGGTGGATCTCAAGTGGCCGGCATGGAAAGGTTTGGCAATGTTAGGAGACGAAAAATCAATCACCATCTTCTTGCCCAAACCGATAGGCAAGGCACCGAAAGACTCCTTTCTTTGCAAAGCATCTTTGATAAGCAAGTTGTATAGCAATTTGCTATCCATGAAGAACTGCAAAAACGGACCTTCAGCTTTTATCTCTTTCAAGAATTTACCCTTGTTGAAAGCAGCAGCCCATTCGGCAGCCTTATCCTTGGGGTTGATGCCTTTCAATCTCAATCTTGGCACGGGGATGATCAAGTCACCTTTATCCAAGGTATTTGGGATGTCCAAACTGGAAAAGATAATGTCCTTATCGACATTGGTTAGTTGATGCAATTCTTCAGTAATGTAGTTTCTTAAGAGGTCAAGCACATTGTGGTCCGGGTAGGATCCTTCTATCTTGGCCGGGCTCGAAAGTCCTAAATGTCCTAGCTGTTGTGCAATCACGTTTATGTCTGACATCTTATGAATTCTTCTAACTGCGTTCAAGAGATATCTCATTAACTGAAAAATTTTCTGCTCGGTACAGGATGAGATTGAGATAAGATGAGTCAGGGTAGCGTTTTTTATGTAGCGAGGTAATAGAGTGATGATAATCGTGGAGGGGTTCGTAGAGTGTATATATGCCATTCTTCAGAGCTTCTGGTTCAGGTTTGATGTTTCAGCCGAAGGTAAGATTATTCTACAACCGCAACGCACGTCTGCGAGGTTCACACTGTAAAGGTGGATTCGCTGGGGCGATAATCGGTGCCTGGCTACAATGCTGGAGTTCATCTGCAGCATTGTAGGGCCCAGTCCTTTAATATGCTGAAATATATCACCTTTAATATGCTGCAGCATATCATATTTTGCAACCGATGCGAGACTCCATTGACTACTTCATCCTTCAATCATCCATTTGAGACCAGGAACGCCTTCATTATGTAAGAGATGACCTAAGCCTTTGAGAAAAGTAACAATCTTCAACGGTGAAGACTATACTACGCTTCGCAGCACGTAATCTGCTCGGTCCATTCGGAGTTGTCACTCTATCTCGGTCTTAACCATGTCGCACATCCCCCACTTCCATTGAATCACACTCAATTCATTTATATCATAAATTAAACCAAGTACATTATCGATATGACCAGATTCGACGCTATCACTCCAACTGCTTTACCACAAGCCCCTGACCTCGTTCCGGTATGTTTCCTTACTTTGAGAATGAAAGAGTTTGCTTCAGCATTGAATGCAGCCTCCTCCGGCAAGAGCATAGTCTATGTTCCTCTTGATGATGGAGAAATCAGGACGATTGACAACAAGTTGGGCCTTGAGTTTGACGTATTTGACCTTCAAGGTGCGGATAAAATTACTACCAGAACATCTGATGGTACTCAGCACTTGGATTGTGACGTTGTAGGCTCTACTGCCAACGGATCCAAGGTTTTCATCAACTACCCGGGCTTGATTGTCCCCAGCGAGAAGTTGTTGGCTTTCAACAGACAAGAAACTAAGCTGACTGATTTTGGAGACTTTTATCTCCACAGCACTCCACTCATTGAAGTCTCCGACGACGTCGAAGAAAAGTATAAATGGGTGGCAAAGAAGAGGTTTCTCGGCAAGGGTAGATTCTTTATAGACGACGATAAGCCCTACGTTCAGTATTTATTGTATGCTGTTATTTAGATACAGACTTAGATTATTGGCTCAATACATAGTTGTGCCCCATATCACCTACAAGGAGTGAACAAACCGCCAGAACCCCCCACTCATCCTGACCACTAGAGGGGAGGGGGAGTCAAAGGTGGATTATACGCAGACCTTATCGCGAAGAGTCATAATCATAAAACGGTCGCAAATCTGGACGCAAATGCAATACTAATGGTGGACTTAGACAAATTAATTAGACCCAATATCTTAAGCTTGGAGCCTTACAGGTGTGCCAGAGATGACTACAAAGTGGGTGTGCTTTTGGACGCCAATGAAAACACCCACGGGCCGGCTTTAAACGACCTTTCAAGTCTCGAAGACCTGCTCGAGCTAAACCGGTATCCAGACCCCCACCAGCATGAATTGAAACAGAAAATCGTTGACTTCAGAAACGCAAAACCAAGTGAGTTCTTGACGTCAAAGGGCCTTGAGGTGGAGAACCTTTGTCTCGGGGTAGGCTCGGACGAGAGCATCGACCTCTTGCTCCGCTGCGTGTGCGTCCCAGGCAGAGATAAGCTATTGGTATGTCCTCCAACTTACGGTATGTACTCTATTTGTGCTGTCGTAAACGACGTAGCATTGGTCAAGGTTCCCTTAACGTACCCAGACTTTCAAGTTGATGTAGATGAAGTTGTTTCCGCTGTTAAACAAGACTCGAGCATCAAGCTAATCTACTTGACTTCTCCAGGGAATCCTACTGGTAAGTTACTTGACGTGAGCACTGTGATAGACCTTGTGGACAAGTTGGCTAGCTCGAATGTGTTGGTGGTCGTGGACGAAGCCTACATCGATTTCACCGACTCTGCTGACGCAAAATACAGCAAGTCTGTATCTACGTTAGTAAACCAGTATGACAACTTGGTGGTGTTCCAGACCTTGTCAAAGTCATTTGGCTTGGCTGGTATTAGGCTAGGTGTGACGTTTTGCTCGAAGCTGATATCATTCTTTTTGAATGCTATGAAGTACCCGTACAATATCAGCTCGTTAACGTCGTCTGCTGCATTGAGGGCCACCACCGCAGGCTTGGTCACTATGCAAGACAATGTCGCCAAGATCATTGATCAGAGGAAAATCCTCCTTCAAGGGCTACAGAAAATCAAGGGTGTAGGCAGAAACATTGGAGGTTTAGACTCCAACTTTCTCTTATTAGAGATTCTTAACAAGGATGGGAACCCTTCCAACGAGGTGGCCAACCGGTTGTATACGAGATTGGCAACCGTCGACCAGGTGGTGGTGAGATTTAGAGGCAAGGAAGTGAATTGCACAGGAGCTCTACGGATATCTGTTGGTACAGAGCAGGAGAACGAGATCTTGGTACAAAAATTTGCAGCTGCTTTACCTGAGCTCCAATAGGCAGATAGAGTTAGATAATAGAAGAATCGTTGTAGTTCCACACTGTTACATTACTTTGTGCATGTCTGTCTCTACACCTTTCCTAACCTCTCTAATCTCTATTTAAATCTCCTTCTACACACCTTTTCTAACCAGTCTAATCTATCTAACTCCTCCGGGTAAGAAATGCGAAAAGTTTTATCGAACAGTGAAAAAAATTTGAAGCTCAAACCAACCATGGCTAGACAGAACTTTGTGGGGCTCGTTGTGTCACAAGGAAAGATGCACAAGACCGTCAAGGTCCGGGTGCAGACCAAGATTTACGACCAGAAGATCAACAAGGAAACCTTAAAAAGAAAGGACTACTTGGTGCACGATGAGGGAAACTTGTGCAAAGAAGGTGATCTTGTTAGAATTGAAGCCATACCCAAAATTTCACCAAGAAAGTACTTTGCCATTGCCGAGATAAAGGTAGACAAGGGTCAGCAATTTGCTTTGTACGAGGAACTTGCCAAAGAAAAAGTTGCTGCTGAGGAAAAAACGTTGGTTAGAGAATTTGTGAATAGAAGACAAGAGTTAGAAGGGGTTATAACCAAGATTGAAGATTTGCAAATATTGGACAAGATTGCCAACAAATTCCAAACCGATCAAGATGCTGATAGACTGGAACTAATTAAGCAGATTGACGACATCAAAGCCAAGTATAACATCAAGTCGTGGCCTTCCAGTGAGCCGGTGTTGGACTTGAAGATCAGCAAAGACAGAGTCGACTTGAGCGAGTACGAGAACAGAAGAACCTACATCGACCAGATCTTGGAGGCTTTAATGGGGGACGAATACACCGACAAACGGACACAGATATTATCGCAGGTTGCCAAAAAAGCTGAGAACGAGTTAAAGCCCGGTATTCAAAAAAACATATTGAGGAAGTACGTGTTAGATCCTAGAAACGAGTGCCCTGTCAAGTTCTAACCTGTCTACTGTTAATTTTTGACGTAAAACGGCTGCATGCCAAGGTCGCATATTTCATGTACATAGAAAAATATATCATTAGCACGAGCAACACCTAAAATGGACTCGTCATTCACAGAGCTTGTAGATTCCAAAGGTCGAATTCGACGGCGAGACTGGCTGAAGGACGATCATGTGAAGCCGTTGTTGGCGAATGGGTATGACCTTCACAACTCGCTCCAAGAGGAGAAGCTCATCCCTCCACTTGCGTTTGACAAGATGCTAGACGCTCCCTTATCGACGGTTTCGGCCCTCACTATCCACCCGGGGGATAAGGGGTTCCTTTTTTGGTTCACGGTGTCGTCTTTCTTGCCCCTAATTTCCACTTGCTTGGGACCTTTGGGGAACATGATCTCCATTATCGGACTTGCAGAGTCTTGGAGGTACGATAAAAATACCCTCGAGAGCGTACCAGACCCCAGAGGGGTACGCATCATGAACGCACTCAGCTTGGCGTTTGGACTCGTGGGGAATGGGTCGTTGGTGGTGAGTTTTACCACTACCAGGTCTTATATGATCTCGCAGATCACCTCTATTTTCTGCTGGATATGTGCGTCTGTACTTCTTCTTGTATCGGTGATAACAATCAACCAGCACCACATGCAGCCTCCGTATGCCCGGTCGGAGGGCCACTGGTTTTCGGTGTTTACAATTGGGTTTTACGGGTTGTGTTCATCCACCATGCTGCTCAACATACTCGGGTGTGTGATGGGGAAGTACCCTCCCATTCTCAACCTCAATAAGAAGGAGAAGGCATTGATGCGGTACACGGTGTGTCTCTCTATCTGGTTAGTGATCGGGGCGTGTGTGTTCAAAGCACTCACCAAAGACATACAATACGGCTCTGCCATGTATTATTGTGTAGTATCAGTGCTCACCATAGGTCTTGGGGATATACTACCCAAAAATCCCGGTGCCAAAGCGTTTATATTGGTGTTTTCGCTCGTGGGGGTGTTGTTTATGGGGTTGATCGTGGCCATGATCAGACAGGTGCTGCACAGCACGAACAGCCCGGTAGTTCTTTGGCACCGTATGGAAATAGAGCGGAAACGGTGCTTGGAGTTGATTGAGAAGAATAAGATTATTTTGCAGCATAATGATGCGTTCAAGATTATTAGGCGGATTGAGCACAAGTCGAAGCTGGAGCAGGAGACGCTCAGCTTGTTGACGACGTTGTTCACGTTCTTTGCGTTTTGGTTGGTGGGGGCGTTGGTGTTTCACTTGGTAGAGGGTTGGCTGTATTTCAATGCGGTATACTTCTGTCTTCTTTGCTTGGTAACCATTGGGTACGGCGACTTCGCTCCTGCCACTCCGCTTGGCCGGGTCATTTTCGTCTCGTGGGCCATCTCGGCCGTGCCGTTGATGACGATTCTTATTTCGAACTTGGGGGATACGCTTTTTGACGCTACCAGCGCAATGGATCTTTTATATTCGGTTAGAGCGAGGGTCAAGAGTCTCTCGCCAGTCCGTGGTATAATCTCACGGCTCCTGGACTTGCACAGCATTGACTCTATCAACCGGGAGCTCGGGGCCCGGGTGTTGGACCCGCAGGGCCGCCGGGAGATCGATAGTGTGCTCGAAGCCAGCAATGGGGCCACTGACCCTCTGTTAAAGGCCCGAATCGAAACCCAAAAGAACGATTTGGTGAGAATTCTTGACTTCCTCAACCAGCTCAAGCCGCTTATCGAAGACACGCTTGACTCTCCGTCCATCGAGTACGACCACCAGGAGTGGAGTACGCTAATCCAGCTGTTGCAAAAAGACTCGCACGAGAGGGCTGTGGATGCCAATTACTGGCTCAGCGACGAGTCGCCGCTCCGGCTCCCGCTCCAGGAGCCCAACTACTTTATAACCCGTATATTCTTCAAGATCGAGAGCGAATTGATCCGGCTCATTCGAGACAGCGATCTGGAGCTCGAGGCCATTGATAAGTAAACCAGTGTGTATACCAATAAATCGCAGCGGTATCTACGACATTCGTTTTGACAATAGAACTTGATACCATGACCCATCGCCGTGAGTCTGTGCAGACGGAGCCCTTGGTCGACCCGGTCGTGCTCCAGCTTTGGAGCTTGCGGGTCACCCTCTCCCAGCTCCGATACATCACGTTTTCGCTTATCGGCATCGCGTTGCTCTGGCCGTGGAATGCTTTCCTCTCGGCCCTGGCGTACTACGGGGCCCGGTTTGCCCTGTCTGTGACGTTGGTCCGCATCTACTCGTCCACCATGATGACGGTGTCGACGTTGACGTCGACGTGCTTCAGTTACTACTTGTCGCAGGTGCAGCGAGGGGTGAACTACAGGAAGAGGGTCAACACCGGCCTCTCGTTGACGGCGGGTGTGTTTGTTATCATGGCCGTCTCGTGTGTGTCGTATCTATTCATCGACATGGCCGACGTTGGTCTTTTTGTGTTTTTAATGGTCATGGTGATGCTTTCGGCCATGGCCACCGGGTTGGCCCAGAACGGCACCATGGCCACCGTGAACGTGCTTGGGGGGATATACGCCAACGCCGTGATGGTGGGGCAAGCCGTGGCCGGCGTGTTGCCGTCCATTGCCCTTATTCTCTCGATCCTCTTGGTGGGCGAGCACGTCTCGGGCGACAGAACGGTTGACAGAGACTACGGGGTGTTTGTGTATTTCTTGTCCGCCAGCGTGCTCTCCGTGGCGTCGATGGGGCTCCTCTGGTGGGTCAGCCGGTACAAGCACGGGTACACGTTGCTTGCGGACGGCGAGGCTGACGATGCCGGGTCTGAGCCGGTGCAAGAGTCGCATGTGTCGTTCGGGGTGTTGTGGTCGAAGCTCAGGCACATTGCCATGACGATCTTCCTCACGTTCGGCATCACGTTGATCTTCCCGGTGTTTGCCTCGACGGTGGAGTCGGTGCACCCTGGTTCGCTGTACCGGGTCTTGCGAAAGGATATTTTCATCCCGTTTGTGTACTTGGTGTGGAATTTGGGAGACCTCTTGGGGCGGGTGTTCTGTGGGGCTCCCGGGCTGCGGTTCCTCATCACCCACCCCCGGACGCTTATCACCTACTCGTTGGCGAGGCTACTATTTATTCCGCTATTCTTGACGTGCAACACGCACCCGCTGGCGACCGGTTCGAGTGCTCTTATCAGCTCGGATGCGTGGTACTTGATGCTTCAGTTTGGGTTCGGGTTGTCGAACGGGCAGTTGTGCACGTCCAGTTTCATGATCGTGGGGGATTTCTGTGACAGTGACGACGAAAAGGAGGCGGCCGGCGGGTTCACCACGGTGTTTTTGAGTGTCGGGTTGGCTGCCGGCAGTGTATTTAGCTACCTTCTTGTTCTTGTTGTGGGGTAGGAACAGCGAGGTATAGGTAGCAGAGAGTAGAGGAGTGAATAGACATTAGAGAGCAGACAGCAGAGAGAGTAGAGCACAGTACAGGACGGAGCAGAGTAGTAGCACGATGTGGCTGAGTGGCCTGCGCGGGTCGATTTTACTCAGCATGTCGTTCTGGGATAACAACAAAGATACCTTTAAAGCCGCTGGCGTGGCCACTGTCAAAGGCATTGGCAAGGGGGGAGCGGCTCTCAGCAAGGCCGGATACAGACAGTATAAAAAGTCCGAGGCCAAACAGAAAGGGTTACCTGAACCTCAATTTGAAGACAAGCCCGACACTCCAGGAGCTGAGCAGGCCGTTTCGGGTCCACCTCCACGTCGATTGACGAAAGAGCAGATGAGTGCGTTGCCTCCTCCTCCGGGGCGTAACGTGGGTGCAGCTTATACCCCTGCAGGCCAGGCTCAGACTCAACAGACTCAGCCTGTTCAGTATCAACAGAGTCACCAGCAGGATCAGCAGACCCAGTATCAGCAGACCCAGTATCAGCAGCCTCAACAAACTCAGTATCAGCCTCAGCAAACTCAGTATCAACAACCTGAACAGAATCAGTATCAGCAGAATCAACAGAGTCAGTATCAACAGAGTCAGCCTCAGCAGGCTCAGCCTCAGCAGGCCCAGTATCAGAATCTGTATCAGCAAACCCAACAGCCTCAGTATCAACAGCCTCAGTATCAACAGACTCAGTATCAACAGCCTCAACCCCAACAGCCTCAACCCCAACAGCCTCAGTCCCAGTCTCAACAGTCCCAACAGTTTCAACAATTTCAACCCCCATCTCAAGCTGAACAGCCATTGAACTACGGCCCCCTGTCCGGTCCGTCACAGCCATACCAGCCCCAGCAACAGTCGTACGACACGGCTCCAGCGTATACAGGTGAGTCCCAGTATCAACACCAATACTCTCAACCCTCTCAGCAGTACTCGCCCCCAACCTTGCCTCCGCAACCTGCTTCCCAGTCCACTCAGTCCCAACCATTTGTCCCCATCAGCCCCTCGGAACAACCCACCAACCAGGGATTGCCTCCCACAGAAGACGAGCCCGAACCGAAACCCAAAACACCCCTCCCCGATCCCACCTCGTTCGCTCCTCCTCCCATCCACAAAGGCCGCCAGTCGTCTCCCTCTGTCACCCCCAGTGCCAGACCATCGGCTACCTACGTAAGTAAACCAGCATCCAAACCGGTTTCTGCCATGGCAGCAGACGTAGACGTAGGCAGGTTCGCCCCACCCCCTAGACCGTACCAAGGCTCTCCAGGGGCTCAGTCTCCTGCCTCTACCGGCTCCAGACCACTTCCAGCCGCACCCGTTCTTCCTCCTCGTACGAATTCTTCGACTTCGGTAAGTCCGCTGCCAGGGCCTAAAAAGGCTCCTCCAAAGCCCAAAAAGCCTAGTAACATGCCCGTGCCTAGTACAAACTTGCCCCATGATCCTCCTCCATACAGGCAGGAGGAGAGACGGGAGAGACAAGAGCTGGCTACACAGGAAAGCCCGAAGCCAGAGGTTCTGCGCTCCTCTACGCCTAGCATTCCTTCCCCTTCTACTGCTCCTACTTCTACTCCTACGACCGCTCCATCATTTCAAAATGAAATACAGGCTACTCTAGCTAAACGGTTCGCTCCCCTTTCGGTAGACGACCAGCCTGAACCCGAAAAGTCTCCCACTCCTGCAAAACCTGTGAAACCTGCTAAACCTCCTAAACCTGCTAAGCCTGAAATAATGAAACCAAAACCAGAAGTTAGAAAACCAGACATTGGGAAGAAACCGCAATTCACTGTCGTGCCAGACTCGCCATCGCCACCCCCACCGGCTCCGGCTCCGCCTCCACGTAACTACAGAAATTAAATAGTGTATAGTGCAACATTCAATAGTAAATCTCATCTCATCGCGAAATCACCACCATGACTAACGAAGCAGCTCCCCCGTCGCTCTCGACGTACCAGGACGAAAGCACCTTCGACTTCCTCAAGTACGAGCACGTTGAAAACGACCGCAAACACTTGTCGCTAGCCCCCATCAAAGATGAATCCGAATTGGCTGCCAAAATCCACCACTACTATAGCATCGATGAAACGGTGAGATTCATAAAGAGTAGACCGGAGTGTAAAAGGATAACCCTTCAGTTCCCTGACTCCTTGGTCTGTGACTGCTCTGCCGTTGCCCAGGCCATCTCCTCCCAGCTAGACGCTCAGGTGGAGCCTTGTGCTGGTGGGGATAGGCCTGACAGTGAAAAACAAAGTATATGGATCTTGGCAGATACGTCCTACTCTCCTTGCTGCGTGGATGAAGTGGCAGCTGAACACGTTAAGGGAGACCTCGTGATCCACTTCGGTGATGCATGCTTGAACCCCGTCAGTAAAGTGTCGGTAGGCTACGTTTTCGGCAAACCAGCCGTCGATACGAATGCCATTATTCGCAAGTTCGAAGAGACATACGACTCTAACAGTAATGTATTGATTATGGGCGACTCTTGTCACACCTATGTACTTGATGCTATATATAAGCAATTGCTGCAAAATTACCCCAAGCTCGCATTCGCTGATATACTGCAAGAATCATTCCCAGCATCCACCATTCTTGGGTACCAGCCTCGAGAGTCTTCACAGGGTCTACAGCTTCTCAACAGAAGCTTCCACGGATTGCCGGACGGCGATCTGGATATCGAAGAGCTCTTAATGTCGTATGACTTACTCCACATAGGTGTTCCGGAAACTCCTAGGCTCTTGAAGCTCACCACTGTCTTCCAGTCTGTATCGATCTATGACCCTTCTACCGACACCCTCTCACAGGGCCCGTTCCCTAACTTGATGCGGAGATACAGATACATGCATGTAGCCAGGTCTGCTGGTACTATCGGGCTCCTTGTGAATACGCTATCGTTAGCCAACACCAAGACGGTGCTCAACCGGTTGAAGGATAAAATTGTAGAAGCAGGTAAAAAGCACTACATGTTTGTAGTGGGGAAGCCCAATGTGGCCAAGCTCGCCAACTTTGAGCTGATTGATATTTGGTGTATATTGGGCTGCGATCACCAGGGGATTATTGTGGACCAGAACAACGAGTATTTCAAGCCCATCATCACCCCTTTCGAGCTTCTTTTGGCATTGAACCAGGAGTTGTCCTGGACTGGTAAATGGGAAACTGACTTTGATAAGCTTTTGGCCCAGATGGGAGACGAGCAGACGCCCCAGGACGAGGAGATCGAAAGTGATGAAGAGCCACAGTTCGACCCGGTGACAGGCCAGTTTGTGAGTACTTCAAAGCCTCTCAGGCGTCCTCAACACTTGCAGATAGAGACGGCTACGAGCCACTCGGCTACATCAGACGCATTGGTGGAGAGATTTTCCCGAGACGTGGTGATCAAGGACACGGTGTCCACTGCTGCAGTACATCTCCAGCAGAGGCACTGGACGGGCTTGGGCAGCGACTATGTCGACGGCGAAGACAGCCAGGGTGCCTTGGTGGAGGATGGGATCCGTGGAGTGGCCCGAGGCTACGAATTTGACGTAAACAACAAACAGGCGTGAATAACAACCTGCATAGCATATAGACTAAAAGATGCCATATACTAAGTGATACCATAGACTAAACGATACCATAGACTAAATGATACTATAGACTAAAACGACCATAGACTAAACGTCTTAGAACTATACGAAGCTTATAGTAGCTAAAATTCGCAGCCAGATGCTGAAAATTCGTATGAACGTAGACGTGCTAGTTGAGCTTCTAGTTGCTGCCATATACCCTGTGATAGGTGTGTGTGTGCTTTTATGGTATGTGTAATGTACTGCGTTCCTGCTTCCTCTACTAACAAACAGGTTTTACACGCAGAATACAGGGTTCCGTACGGCTCTGCTCGTGCTAGGTACAGCGAAGGCCTTTGAAAAATTAAATACCCGGTATAAAATCGGCCATGGGACGGTGCCGCTCGTTAGCTCTGATACAGCCATCATTGTGGGAGGGTCCAGAGGGCTTGGAGCCGAAATGGTTAGGCATTTGAAGGAAGTCTACCTGGTGAAAAAAGTGGTGATTATAGACGTGAACGGCCCGGAGCTCGAGCGTATGGAAGGGCTAGAGTTTATCAAATGCGACGTGTCGTACAGGCAGGAGTACGAGGCCGTTCTCAAGGGAGTGCTCGATAAGTCGAGAGCAGCAGGGGATGCTATTCGAGTTTTTATCCACAATGTCGGCACTAGACATCATAAGTCGGTACTAAAGATGGATCCCGAAGATATCACCCGATTGTACGACGTGAATGTGTTTTCGTACATTTGGGGAATCAGGACTTTGCTCCTGTATTATACTCCAAGCAGTTCTCTTTCTATCGTGACGGTATCGTCGGTGTTGGGTATTCTTGCGCCCCGAAACCTCAGCATCTACTCTTCGACCAAGGCTGCCCTCACGCAAGTGCACGAGGGACTTGCGGAGGAGCTTGTGGAGTTCCCTGGTATACGGATGCTTCTCGTGCTCCCCGGGCAGCTTCTGCGGGGGATGTTCGACGACGTGAACCCGTCGAGGACGTTTTTTGCACCTATAGTAGATCACAAGCGGTTGGCGAGGGACATTATAGACAGAGTCAACCGGGGGGAGCAGGGGGTGTTGTGTCGGCCTTTGTACGGCAGTTTTCTTCTGGCCGTGAAGTGTTTTCCGTACATGGGGGTGAAGGCCTGTCGGTGGTTCTCGGAGATGGACCACAAGGTGGGGGACAACAAGTGATAGAGTAGATCCCGTTTCTTGTACTAAATATACTTTACTACACTGTACTCCAAGTACTCATATACTACTACAATATACTTTTACTCCAAGTACTCATATACTACTACAATATACTTTACTACAAATACTCGTATACTACGGTATACTTTACTACAAATACTCGTATACTACGGTATACTTTACTACACTGAGGTGTTTGTACACTGCATTGCAATACACTATAGCACTCCTAACTGTATACACCGCTATTCTCTCTTCTTGCCAACCTTGGCAATCTCTCCCTTCAAAAACTCTGCGAGCTTCTCCGGGTGGTACTGAGTAAAGTTATCAAACAATTTAGTGAATTCCACCTTCGTCTTGACGCTTTCATCCCCGAACCTCAACTCAACATCGTACACCGGCTCGTACTTGGGGTTCGAAGTGACAATTGTGATTTTTTTGTCACCGTTTTGGCCCGTGTACTTTACATTCTTGTACTGAGCAGCGTTCGACAAGTACAACAAAGCGGCACTGACGGCCGAGTAGACAGCCAAGATGGCGACAGTCAAGTTGAACGAGTCGGTGAACGAGACCTTCTTCTCGAGGAGGAACAATCCTCCGCTCAATGCTACTGCAACTATTCCTAGGCCTAGCTTGAGGTCTGTGAGCGAAAACGACTCGGCGTACCCGAGTCCTTCGAGCACGCCCGGTAAGCTTTCGTCGGCGATTGTCCGCAACTGGGAGGCGTTGCTGGGAGTTAGTAGGGAACGGAGAGGGGCGTGGGGAGTACGTACTATAAGTTGGTCTTGACAGACATGGTGTCGTGGTTACTGCGAGATTCCTGCGTAAATTCCTGCGGCAAAATGTGGCCGTAAGCTACTGCGAAGGGGAGGTACTGCCGTACCGCGACTACGGCTATCTGCTAAATTGACTATGTATTGTCTATGCTACGTGGAGGATAGAATAATAAGCTTCTTCTTCTTCTTGCCCTTTCTGCCGTCCTGCCGCTCCATCTCCTCCTTCGCCTTCTTGATCATCTCCTCTGCATCCCAGTCGTCTGCATCAGCACTCGGGGCGTCAGAAGACTGCTTCACCTTCGTCCCCCACACAGACGTGGTGTAGTCAGCCTCCTCGTCCGACTCGACAGCGACCTCGTCGCCCGGCTCCGTGAGTACGGGCATGTCTCGATTGTCGACGATGGAAAGACTACCAACGTTGCCGGTCTCGTAGTAGTACTCCTCCTCCTCTTCGAAGTTGCCCCGGCTCGGATCGTTCTCCCGCTCGTAGAAGAGCTTCGTCTGCCGCTCCTGCTCGTGCTCGGCCCGCTTCTTATCTCGGTCCTCTTTCTGGAACTTTTTCTGGGACCTCTTGGTCCGCCTCGTTAGATCGCTCTTGAATACCTCCCAGGTCTCGCCGGAGATGTACTCGTTCTTGTACCAGTTGCACTGGATAAACCCGATCGAGGTCCCGAGCGGGAGATGCGAGAGGTACTTGTATTTTTTGAGGCAGTTCTCTGGCGTGAGCTCCTCGTACTGGATGTTCTCCACCTTGGCAATTATGCTCGACGGGAGATTGAAGTAGTCGTTGTTGTAGTTCGCCTTGAGGACCTTGATGTCCAACGGCGATAGCACAAACGTCGACCGGGCGTTGAACCCGGTCTCGTAGTAGAAGAACGTATTGGCAGAGGATATTTCTTCGTTCTTTACCGTCGACGCACCCGGGCTAGGAGAGTCGCTGTAGCTGCTGACCCACCCGTCCATGTCCTTGTTGATCTCGTCGATGGCCATGCGGAAGTACTTACCGTCGTCGTTGTAGAGCTGTTTCTCCTCCTCGCAGCACCGCATCACCTCGTCCTTCTCGTCGCTGTACATCTGAAGAATGTACAGCAAATCGGCCTTGAAAAACCGCAGGTACGCTGAGACATCGGGCTCCTTCATGTCGACAAACGGGAAGTTGTCGATCTGGTAGTGGACTTCCTCTATAGTCCGGGGGACGGCAAAGAGCTTATTGTGCGGGCAGGACATCAAGCTCATCACCACGTCGTCCCCGACTCTCGGAGTTTCGAACCGTTCGTCGACCTTGACGATCGACACCGGTTTGATCTCGCTCCTGCGGATGATCGATGAGCACAAAGGGCAGTCGTTATACTTTTCCACCACGGCCGACGACTCTCGTTTCTTGCTCGTGGGGATTTCTGTATCCAATAGCGACAACAAGCACTTGAGGCAGAGGATGTGGCCGCAGGCGGTGATCATCCGCGGGGCCACAGGCTCGTCCGAGAGACAGATGGGGCACAGGTTGCCCATAGGAGCGATGATGCGGATGATGTCTTTTTGAGCCACCGGCACGTTAGGGTCCAATTCCTGGGGCCTGTAGTTACCTCTGTAGTCTACGACGAACTTGTAGTTCAAGTTGATGAACGCCATGCCCCGGAGGGGCACCTTGTACCGGTCCGGGGAGTGGTCGAACGAGCTTCTTGATCCTCTCGATCCGGCCCTGGGGGCTTTCTTGTGTCTGTTCTTGTACTCGCTGCTTTCCCGGTACGACTCGTAGTGGAGGAGGTGGTTGAGGGAGATTTTCTTCTTGCCCTTTCTGCCGAGTTTGGGGTTATCCACCTGGGCCATCGTGGAGTCGACATTCCTGTCGGTGTGAGGTTGTCGAGGCTTCCTTGGCTCGGTCTTTTGGCCGTGGCTGTTCTGGCCGTGGCCGTTCTGGCCGTCGTGGCCGTGCTGGCTAGCCAGCCCCACCCCCCGGCCACGGGACCTGCCTGCCACGACGGGGTCAGAGGAGTCTGAATTATTCATCGGCTCCAACTTGACTAAAACAAAACCGCGTGGAGCGATCAAATACAGCAAGTAGTGGCGACACGAAGTATATAGCCAAGGCGATATCGTCTACAGTCTACATTACTCTACGTAGCTTTAGTTATTGCCGCCCGAGCCAGCTCTGGCTCCGCCCGGCTCGCCTATCCGGCTCGGCGTAAATTCTGCTCTTGTTCTCACTTCTCAATAAACATTTCAGTAGAATCTTTTATCACCACTGAACATGACCCACAGCCCGTACCAGCAGTTGCCTGGCGGCTCCCCCGAAATGCCCAACATGCCCCCCAGCTACCAGGAGCTGGAACCGGCGCGCCAGGCCAGCATCGAGCAGTTTGAACTAGACGACCTTGACTACGAAACCGGGGCTGGCCCCCACCGACAGAGCTTCATCAAGCGGGCCTCGTGCTTCACCAGGAACCTCGCGTCGTCGTTCAGCGACGCCGTCCTCCAGCCGGTGACCCGGGCCATCGACCCCATCTACGAGGGCCTCCTGTACGTGAACCTCCAGTACGAGCGGTCCATCTTGAAGGTCGGGAACCCGTTGGTGGTGAAACGGCTCTTGTACGTGGCGTTCATGGTGGGGGTCATCTACGCCGTCACCAGGTACTCCGTCAACGAGGGCATAAACGGCACCAGCGGCGGGGCGTTCTCGCAGGGCCGGTTCTACAGTATAGACAAGCTCGGCGATGCCATCCCCGACCTCATAGACCCAGCCAACATGCAGCAGCACTTGGAGTACTTCTCGTCGATGCCCCACGTCGCCGGCACGGCGGGCGACCTCGCGATGAGCCGGTACGTCGAGTCGTACATGAAGAACAACGGCCTCCAGTCGGTCGAGCACAACGAGTTGCAGAGCTTCTTGAACTACCCGGCAGCCAGCAAGCGGAAAACCCGTGTCATCACCTCGGACGAGTCGTTTGAAGCCACCCTCAACGAATTGGACATCAGCGAAATGGAGTACATCGGGTACAATCCAAATGCCTTGAACACCGACGCAGAGGTCGAGGGCCACATGATATACGCCAACTTCGGCACAGACAAGGACTTGCAGGCGTTGGCGACGGCGCAGGTCGACCTCAAGGACAGCATCTTGTTGGTCAAGTACGGAGGTTCGCTCCCCGAGGCTAACAAGATCGAATTGGCCAAGGCAAAAGACGTCAAGGCAATTGTGTTCATCTCTCACAAGTTCACGCTCGGGGGCCAGGACGGCAAGCAGGACCTCGATACGGTGATCCAGCGGACCAACGTCGGGAACAGCCGGTACAGCCCTGGGGATATATTGACCCCGGGCTGGGCGTCTGAAGACGGGTACGTGAGCCGGCTCTTGTGGATGAAGTCAAAGACTACCCCTAAGATCCCCACCATCCCGGTGTCGTACAAGGACGGCCAGGAGTTGATCTCGAGGTTGGGCGCCGCCGGCCACATGTTTGACCACGATCTCTACTCGGGCGTCAAGACCGACGATAAGTCGAAGCGGCTCAAGGTGAAGGTGGGCAATAACCGCAAGGTGACCCACCAGATCTGGAACGTTTTGGGGTCGATCCCCGGCAGAGAGCAGCACGATAAAGAAGTCATCATCGGGGCTGCGAGAGACGCCGCTTGCTTCGGGACCATCTCCAGCGCCAGCGGCACCGCCGTGTTGCTTGAGTTGATCAAAGTCTTCACCTCCATGCAGAGAAAGTTCAACTGGTCGCCCATGCGGACTATCAGGTTTGTATCGTTTGATGCCACCAACTACAACTTGGCGGGGCTGACGGAGTGGATTGAAGAACAGAAAAAAGAGTTGGAGAAGCTGGCCTACGCGTATATCGATCTCAGCGAGGCGGTGGCCGGTGATAACTTGTCGGTTCGGGCCAATCCGCTATTGCACAATATCATTCGTGAGTGCCTCAAGCAGGTGGGCAGCTCCACCATCCAGGCGAGAGCTGACCTTGGCAAAGTCCACCTCAAGGACAAGTCGTTATCGTTGCATGAGTTGTACAAGTTGCACAACAAGGGTCTGGATAAGATTTCCAATAACATGATTGAGTCCAAGAACTACATTCCCTTTATCAATCTTCTCAACGTGCCGTCGGTTGAGATCAAGTTTGAAGGCTACGACTACCCGAAGCACTCGTGCTACGATGACTTTAAGCATTTTGAAACCTCGGGGCTCGATCCGGCGATGAAGAAGCACAGTCAGCTCGCGGAGTTACTTGGGAAGTTGATTTTAAACATGGCAGAGCAGGCAGTGATACCGTTCAAGTTGGGTGAATTTGTCGATCGGCTCAATGAGTACCACGGCGACTTGGAGAAGTACGTCAACGAGGTGGTGAGAGCCCAAGAAGACGGCCACAAGCCGCAGGTCAAGCTTGAAGGTTTGACGGGAGCCTTGAATTCGATGAGAGAGGCTGCGGGGCATTTTGACGACTGGGTGGAGAGCTGGAAGAAGTTTATTGCCACGGCCGACATTGAGCCGTCGTTACTAGCCATGAAGAGATGGAGGTATAATGATTTATTGGTTGAGTTGAACAGTCAGTTTATCAGCAAAGACGTGCAGCATCCTCGGCCTGGGTACTTGAACATATTATTTGGCGTATCGTACAATGCTCCACCCACCGACAACCAGCACTGGCAGTGGAACACGTTTCCGTGGGTGAGAGACTCGCTTGATCAGGGCGACTTTGGCAGAGCGCAGTACGAGGTAGACAAGCTTAGTGATCTTATTCAGTATGTTTCGGACATGTTTGCGAATCAAACGTAGGTATATAGGTATGAATGTATGGAATATAGCGATGAAAGGAAATATGGGTATGATGTATAGCGTATAGAGGCGAATGTATGGGGTGTATAGGGTGAATAGGCGACCAGCTGGGAGTGTCTTGGGTGATTGTGCGGCTGGCTTTAGCCCGCATTTTACCCATTTGCGATAAGATCCTCTCGGTGGCCAAGCTGGCTAAGGCGCGAGACTGTAATGAGTACCTCAGAGTAATCTTGAGATCGGGTGTTCGACTCACCCCCGAGAGATTTTTTGCATCGTCAACCTACGAGCTACAACTACACTTGTATTTGCTACTCTATTTGCTACTCTATTTGCTACTCTATTTGCTACTTGTATTCTGCTACTTCTCTGCTCTCTGCTCTCGACTCTCCTCTCTACTCTCACCCTGCAATGCAAGCCGCAACAAGTCCTCCAAGTAATAATCTCGTGAGCCCCCAATCTTATCTAACCCCCGGACACTGTGGCAGAGCTTCTCCAAGTACTCGAGGTTCTCTCCGCTCGGCCCCCGGCTCTGGCTGATGGTGGCAGCCGTGTCGACGATATCCTCTGGGCCCACGAACGACTCGTTGTCGATGGTGCCGATGTACACTGAAGAGGTGATGTACGATACTCCAGCTTCGCTAGGCACCTGCGACAACACCGCATCGGCAACACCTTCGGGGTCCTCGACACCAGTAATGACAAACGGGACCTCGTGCGTGGTGTACCCATCCTGCTCTCGCACATCAAGATACGCTTTCGTCTCCCGTACGTGCTGGGGCAGAATATAGTACGCACAACCCCATACTTTGAGATCACGGCTGCGAAGCTTGTCAATAGCAAACAGTTTCGCCGTCACCGCTGCCAGCACGTTCAACAGCTCGTACGCGTGGACGTCGTTGTGGAACCGGCTGTGCTGCACCAACTCCCTGAGTGGTATCAATGTCACCACTCTTCCGGGGCTCTCGGGGGTGCCTCGGTGGTCCGATGAGCTCTGCCAGAACCGGCGAATGTAGCCCTCAAGGTACCCCGTGACCCGAAACGAGTAGAGCGGAGGCGGCCTGAAGATCAACGAGCCGTAGCCGATAACCCACATGCCGTGGTCGGCATAACTATTGTCTACTGTCATTTACGTTCTGGTGAAATCATCGCGATACCAAGAAAAACACCATCCTGCAGTTTGATAAAACAGAATTTTTATACATATAACATATGGTGTGGTCGCAGCTAGAGGTATGTATCGACCAGTTTCCCGACAGCAGGGTGGCGCTTGCCGGCTGAACTCGCAAGCCAGCCTGGCAGAAGCGCTTGCCAGGACACTTGCCAGAACATTTGGCAGCAAGCTCTGGCAGAGCATCTGGCAAGCCTGCGGCAGCTGTCCACAGCAGCTCAGTCTGCTGCTAGTCCCATCACATACTAACCCCGCAGTTACAAGACTCACACATAGCGTACGCCTGCGTAGGAGTGTTCAGCACCCTATTCTCGCTCGTATCGTTGTTCGTTAAAGAACGGCTCTACATCGGCGAGGCGACCGTCGCTACCATAGCCGGGCTCATTCTAGGCCCCCACTGCTTGAAGTGGTTCGACCCGCTATCGTGGGGTGAGAGCGAGGTTATCACCCTCGAGATCAGCAGAATCGTCTTGTGCGTCCAGATCGTGGCCGTGGCAGTCGAGTTGCCCAAGAAGTACATGAAAAAGCACTGGTTGTCGGTGGCCATCTTCTTGCTCCCCGTCATGACGGCCGGGTGGTTGATCGTGGGGCTCTTTATCTGGGTGTTGATCCCCGGGTTCTCCTTCTCAGAGGGCCTCTTGGTGTCGGCCTGTGTCACCGCTACCGACCCCGTGTTGGCGGCAGCCGTGGTGGGTAAAGGTAAGTTTGCCGAACGTGTGCCGGGCCATCTCCGGAACTTGCTCTCCGCCGAGTCCGGCTGCAACGACGGCATGGCCTTCCCATTCATCTTTTTGTCGCTAAACTTGTTGATCCACCAGGGCCACCCAGGAGAAATCGTCAGAGACTGGTTCTTGATCACCGTCTTGTACCAGTGCATATTTGGCGTCGTGTTGGGCGCAGCCTTGGGCTACTGCCTCCGGAAATTGGTGGCCTTCGCCGAAAAGAAAAATACCATCGACAGAGAATCGTTTTTGGCGTTCTTTGTGTTTTTGGCGTTCAACTCAGCTGGTTTCGGGTCGATCCTTGGAGTAGATGACTTGTTGGTGTCGTTCGCCGCCGGTACCGCTTTTGGCTGGAACGGGGACTTCGCCAAAAAAACCGATGAATCGCATGTCTCCACCGTTATCGACTTGATTATCAACTTGGCATTTTTCGTGTACTTCGGGGCCATTGTTCCGTGGGAGGAGTTCAACAACGTCGCGTTGGGGTTGAACGTGTGGCGGCTTATTATCTTGGCGTTGGTGGTGATCTTCCTAAGAAGACTCCCAGCAGTGATCGCCCTCAAGCCGTTCACGCCAGACGTCAAGAGTTGGCGTGAGGCCATCTTTTGTGGCCATTTCGGGCCTATTGGCGTCGGAGCCATTTTCGCTGTCATCTTGGCCCGTAGAGATTTGGAAGAGCACTTCCTCCATCACAGCTCCAAGTTGGACTTTGAGCAGAACGAGGACGCTCCGTACCACCAGCTTCTCAACACCCTCTGGCCGATCGTAAACTTTATCGTCATCACGTCCATCGCCGTCCACGGATCCTCGGTGGCCGTGTTGACGTTGGGAAGGAGACTCAATAGAATGGCCATTACCATGACGTTCACCAACACCACTGCCAACGAGTCTAGCTCCCACTGGTTGTCTCGTTTACCCAAATTGGAGAAATCAAGCACCTCGTTCTCTTTACATAGAGTCGACAGCGACGGGGCGACTTTGAAACCTTCCACCTCCGACGAGCTCAAACGCTCTGAGACCGTGGAGACCAGCGGCATCAAGTACAGACCAGCTGGAGGTGCCAAGAGAAAGAAGAACAAAAAGAGAAAGAGAACCCACAATGGCCTCATCAAGACCTTATCCGGCTCTCGCCCTCTGGATGCGGCACCAGAAGGTGAACTCGGGCCTCCAGACAGACCCAGACCCCCAACCCAGTTCTTGCAATTAGGGAGGCCTTCCACTACCTCTGCTGACCCCAAGATGGAAGACGACGAAGATGAAGATGCCAATACCAAACCTTCATCTACCGACACAAACTCGTCGCCAACATCTCAACCAGACAAGATCCGGGCTACCGCATACCAGGAAGGTCACAGAATCCTCATCGAAGACGCCAATGGGGAGATTATTGATGAGTTGCCGGTGAAGGACGTCCGGCCTCCTGTCCAGGACGAGCAGAGTCTTCATTCTATGGGCTCTTTGGAGCGCCAATTGACCCAATTCTCCTCCAGCAGTGACCATCTGGCCTCGAACCGCCATAACAACGCCGATCTTCCAGGCATCACCTCCACCATGTCCCACACCCGCAAGGCGTACTACAAGAAGAACGATCCCCAGCACAGGAAGGTGTTTGCGCACCAGATTGATGACATTCTTTTGATAGAGAACGAAGACGGGGACATCATCAGAAAGTACAAGGTCAACAGACATAAGAGCAGAGACAGATCCGAGTCGATGGTCAACAATGTCTTGTCGTTTGTAGGGCTCAAGAAGAGTGCTCCAAAAGCGCATTCTGAGGACTTGGAGCGGAACGAAGGTCTCTTCACCCCCCAATATGATTCTGGTAGTCCCGAGCTAAGCGATAAGAGGGTGGAGCAGAGGCTTGAAGATCATCTTGCGAGTGTGGTTGAGCCCAATAAGGTGAGAAAGACAACTTCTGTTTCTGTACCGGTGGTGCACGAGCCTTTAGAAGAGGACGAGGATGGAGAGGACGAAGATGAAGACGACGAGGATGAAGACGACGAAGACGACGAAGACGCCTCTCAAGACTCTGAGTTCGGTAGCGAAGAAGAGGATGACGATAACTTGGACGAAAACGAGGTCGAAAGAACAAGGCGTCTTGCTGCATTGGGTAAAGTTCCCGCTGAAAGGGACGACGACGATGAAGAGGAGTAAGCTAGCGAGTTATTTCGTGAGCACATATACAGGATATACCTAATAAACATACATTTGGGAGGACTAATGTCTCTTTTGCGGTGTCAACTGACTTTTATTGCTATATAGCTTCCTAGTGAGCAGCCTTTGGAGCGTTTGGTAACTCGATCAAAGACTGCTTTATGGCTGCAACGCCTCTCAACAAGTCCTCTTCGGAAATCACCAAAGGTGGAGCCAATCTTATGATGTGGTCGTGGGTAGGCTTGGCCAAAATGCCATGCTCCTTCATCACCAAACAAAGGTCCCACGCAGTTCTTCCATTGGCCTTGGTGTGGTCGATGACAATGGCCGATAACAATCCTTTACCTCTAACCTCAGAGATAATACCGCCGAATTCTTCTTTCAATTCAGTCAACTTGGTGAACAACAAGTCACCCAACGTAGCGGATCTCTCCACCAAGTTTTCGTCCTTGACCACTTGCAAAGCAGCAATTGCAACTGCACAACTCAATGGGTTACCACCGTACGTAGAACCATGCGAGCCTGGCTCCAAGCACAACATGATTTCTTTTGAAGACAAAACAGCCGACACTGGCGTGACACCACCGGAGATGGCCTTTCCTAGCAAGACAATGTCTGGCTTGACTCCGGAGTGCTCAAAGCACAACATCTTACCGGTTCTGGCGATACCGGTCTGGATTTCATCGCAGATGAACAACACGTTGTGCTGCTTGCA
Source organism: Yamadazyma sp. yHMH685 (assembly GCA_030571055.1). Taxonomy (NCBI): domain Eukaryota; kingdom Fungi; phylum Ascomycota; class Pichiomycetes; order Serinales; family Debaryomycetaceae; genus Yamadazyma; species Yamadazyma sp. yHMH685. The sequence continues at coordinate 121,167 of JAJLXC010000006.1, forward strand.
TAACTCCTGTACTCTGGGCAAGTAGTCCTTAGGGGGGACCACGATACCGGCCTCTCCCTGGATTGGTTCCAACAAGATAGCAGCGATCTTATCTCCGGCGTTGGCGAAGGCCTTTTCCACGTCTTCGATGACTCCGTAGCGCAAGATGGTTCCAGCAGGCTCGCCTGGGATCTGTGGACCGACCCCTGACAAGTAGGGGCCGAACTTAGTGGTCGCCTCTGGGTCAGTGGACATGGAGATGATCCCCAAGGTTCTGCCGTGGAAGTTGTTTTCAGCCGACAAGATGATGGCTTCGTCGGCCGGGATGCCCTTCTTGACGTACCCCCACCTACGGGCCAACTTCAATGCGGTTTCCACTGCTTCAGCTCCGGTGTTCATTGGCAACACCATTTCATAGTTGAAAAACTCGGTGATGAATTTGGCGTATTTGCCAAAAGCATCGGACGAAAAAGCCCGGGAGGAAAGCGTCAACTTGGAAGCCTGCTCTACCAATGCTGCAATGATCTTCGGGTGGCAGTGGCCTTGGTTTACAGCCGAGTAGGCTGACAAAAAATCAAGGTACTCTTTACCTTCGGGGTCCCATACGTGCGCACCTTTAGCTTTGGCGAAAACCACCGGCAATGGGTGGTAGTTGTGAGCAGAGTAGTCTTCTTCGTACTGCCTGGCAGTTTCAGAGGAGATGTGGGCTTCGACCGACATGTTTGATGGAATTGTTGACTTCAATGCGCTGGGAACTGGATGCAATATATACCTGATTCTGTGGGAGAGTTCCTGCACGACGTGGAACCGCTATCAGCAACTGCGACCGCTGAATTCCCTATAGGCAAGTGAGCGCGAGCGGGACCACTGCGGCAGCGGTACAGGAGCAGGATGCAGCGACAGCAGCGGATTATTTAGAGTAGATTGAGCGGAGTACACTTGGCTGACCGGTGGGGTAGTGTGCAAGTCATCGCAGGCCATGTACGTGGTTTATCGCTATGTATTATTTGTGTAATTTATTCACATATCTTCTCTACTGGGTATGGGACTGCGGGAGTTTGTGTGCTGGCCTGACCCTCCTATCACCTGCGATGAGCGAGCAGAAAGTTTAATCTACCTCTGGGGTTATGCTACGTAGACTGGGCACACTTGATGTCTATTCTCTGCGAATTGAACGCAAGTGCTTTCGGTCCTGGATGGAGACGGATAACTTGTTGGCAATTTTGGCCAACAGTACTCTATATGGCGTGTTATTCAGTCCCGTGATCAAACAGCCCCAACGAGTGTGTTGGGTACGCTGAGTGTAATGGCAGAAGAGGGCGTGAGTCTGGAACCTGTGGTGGTCAATTTCGAGTCGAATTATGCTCTGCACTTGAAGACATCAACATAAACTAGCTACTATCTCCAGCCTATCTAGCGTCTGGGCAAAAATGAACGCGTGGTTAGCATTAAACAAGCGGTAGTTGGAATACATGCTGGGCCGGCTAAGGTAATACATTTATTAAAATGAAATAAGAGTTATGCTACAAACGGCACTATGAAGGTAGTATGAGTAGTTGCGAAGATTTCAGTAGTTTAGGTACTAGCACCATCGGTGTACTCGCCCACCAGCGATGGACGACTGTTGGGTGTGAGTCTTCCTTCTGGAATAGTTGTGTCGCTGTGTGTACTGACTACAGCAGTAGGTGGAATGACCCTCTCAAACACATGACATACGGTACTCATATAAGTGCAACCCAGCATGGGCTAAAGCACACTTCCCCCCACATGCTCCTCTCCAAGCTCTTAATCTACGCTCACATCCTCAGCTGCTCAGTTGCAAAATCCCCTGCTTACGTAATCCCACGCGTGTCGTGGTCAACTCGCGCCTACCAGATGGCAGAAAACCAGCCATTCCCAGCTCAAGCATCATGAACGACTACAAAAAAACCCTGACTCAAAGAGCCCCGCAGGGTAGCGGAGAAACAGCACAGCAGCTATCCACTCTCGGCATGCGGGTCCGCAAAGCTGTGTCGGATGGCTACAACGTGCCTCAGACTGATGACAACAGTCTTGCTCGCAGGCAGCCACTACCAGCACACCTTTCTCAGCCCCCAAGTCTACTGAGCGGGGGTTCCACGTTTGAAAGCGGGTCTAGTTTATCTGAGTGGCAGCACTCTCACATGTCGCCTCCTATACAGACGTTACCGACCCAAACCAGTCACAAGAGACGGTTTGAAGACGACGGCGTGTACGTGCATCCCACGTACGGGGCTCTCCAGACGAATGAAGAGTTCTAGGGTGGTGTATGGCAGGCCTTTGGCTACGTGTTTAGTTTGTATTATGAATGTATTTGGTAAGATCTGTGCGGCGTACGATGGTTTCCTTTTTCGCTCTCAACGATATTCTGGAATGGATTCTGGGTAGGTGTATGGGGGTCGCCCCAGATTGCCTAGTGTTAACTTTTTCAGTGTGTGTTTAGATAGAGCGTAGTTGTAAATTTCACACATCCAGTACAAATTGACCATAGACCGGAAATTAACCGCACTCTACCTCCCATGATGTCTAATGGGTGTAATCAATAATCTACAACGACGACGTCAAAGTGCCAATCCAATCTCTTGCCTCAACCCGGTTCGCACACGGCAACTCTTGACAAACTAACGACCGTCGCCTTCCACTACCGTTGTTCTAAGCCTCAGTCCCCTGGCCAAATCTGGGGATTCTGCTTACTAAGGATCGTAAGCCTCATCCCCTTTAGGCATTAAACCGAAGAAACCCGAGCCATTAGTAATCCGCTCGGTTGTAACCTTTCCCCAATTGGAGACCAGAAATGGCAAGGCCGCATTCTCCTTGCATATAAAAACTGCAGATACCTGCTGTGCTCTCATTAAAACAACATGAAATTCTTTGTCACTGGTGCTAGCGGATACATTGGATCACTCGTAACAGAAGATTTGATCGCACACGGCCACTCCGTAGCCGGATTAGCAAGATCCGAAGAATCGGCTGCGAAATTAAAGGCTCTAGGAGCAGAGCCAGTGAAGGGTACCTTAGAAGACTTGCAAGTCTTGGCCGAAGCGTCTAAAAAAGCTGATGGGGTTTTACACCTTGGATTCGTGCACGATTTCGAGAACATTGGCAAATCGCTCGTTCTTGATAGAGCTGCTATTAAAGCCATGGGAGACGCGCTTGTAGATACCAACAAAGTGTTTATCTATAACACCGGCTTGTTGGGTGCAGACCCCAACATCAAAAACGATGAAGACACTCCTCACTACCATAATGAAGGAGAATTCTTTGAGAGACACAAGAGTGAGGAATTGACCTTATCGTACGCTAAAAAGGGTGTTAACGCTGTGTGTATCAGACTCGCTCCTGTTGTGCACGATGCCTCACACAAGTTCTTTATCCCAACTATTACCGGCATTTACAAAAAGCTCGGAACTGCTTACTACCCAGATGATGGAAGCAATGTATGGTGCACTGTTCACAGAACAGATGCTGCCAAATTGTACAGATTGGTTGCAGAAAATGCTACTCCTGGCTCTGTGTACCACGCAGTTGGGGAACCTGGAGTCTCCACCAAGGATATAGCAGAGGCTATAGCTAAGAAGATTCCTGGTGGGGAAGCCAAATCCATCCCAGCAGCAGAGCTCCCTCTGAAACTCGGGCCATTCTTCGGGCCCCTTTTTGCTGTCAATAATTATGTGACAAGCGAAAAGACCCAGAAGCTCACAGGATGGAAGCCGGAAGGAGTTGGTATAATTGAGGATATTCTCAACCACTACTGAGAGTCTTGGGAAAGTTGTCGTTCAAATCTTGGCGAAATTAAATTTACGTTAATATATATTTCTATGACCTAAATAATCTCTGCACCAGTGTTAATGGAGAGTCGTTGACAATCTGCTTCTTCGTGTTATCCAAGCACAAGCCTATATTTTTATGACTACAGACCAGAACAGGATATGCTATTCAAAATTGACAGACTTCAAACCTCGGTCAGCCCCAAGAGTATTCGAATGATTTCATACCCTTTCAGGAAGGATTGAACGGTGGTTTTGTGGCACCCCTCTTCGATTGTACAAATGCCTGCATATAACATTGGCTGCTAAAAACCTCACATTCTGTTTGTAATTCTTTTTCATAAAACCAACTCAACTGAAGTTTAGTGATGAGAGTACTTACCACCAAAGCTTCCCTGCATCTTCGGATGCCAGAGTCACCATCCACCCAGTCTACAACATTTTCTTCCAAGTGCTCAAGTGTTTCTAGATCCACCCTGGTGTATGATCAGAAAGACCTTCACTTGGACTATGATGTTACTCGTCTTACTTTTACTCCTCCCCCTCTTCATCAACCCACAAACAAGTTCATGTCATATATTAGAGGAAAGCACCTTTCCCCTAGTGCCAGAAACCCACAGCCGAGAGTCAAGAGATTAAAACCTTCAAGGTTTTCTGAAGGTAGTCTTCTGCTGCACAAAGGGAAAGAACGCACAAAATACAATACAAAGGCCACACCCAAGGTAAAGAAACACAAGGTTGTCTCCATTAAGATCAAATGTTTCTTCAAGAAGTGCCACCATTCTATTATTCACAGAGATTTGTCGCTCAAAGCCACAAGGTCAGCCAGCTTCTCACAAAATGGCAGACCAGTCCAGTCTCATAGCACATTATCAAGCAGGATACCATCGAAGTCCCCAATAATCCAGTTCCAAAAGTCAATAGATCATTCAGATCTCTACAAAGCTGATGATCAGGCTTTGGTGTGCAAAGAAAGTATGCCATCTTCGGCTCCACGAAAACAAAATACCTGTACACAAACACAAAAGACAGCCAGTTTCGTCCAGAGACTTAACCAGTCAATGTTTGTCGAATGCTACAAGCCGTTCCTCAATGCTGGAAAGGTTTTAGCTGTCCATTCAAAGACTGAGCCCCTGTTCAACTTTCCATACAAGGGTCCATTCAACACTGAAAGGCAGGAAGGAGCACCCATGTGTATCACAGCTCCACCACAAAGACATATACCCAACCCCCCACAAAGATCTATCCCGGTTCCACTCCCAAGTCATGTTCGTGTTATTCTGTCTGGAACGTATTACAGGCGAATGGTAAAGGTCCCACTGAGATTGATCTTGCAGAACCCTCGCCAACTTCCTCGTCGCTTCGTCTATAAGTCCCTAGAGTTTCCCATAACAACAGGTGTACTATACTCCGAAAAGAGAACCCCTAGAAAACCAATAATGCTGGTTATCGGCCAAAGACTCCACCAAGCCCCTCATCTTTTTATCACATTAATTGAAAGAGTCTACCGGCACATAAACGCTCGTTTGATTGAAGAACTTCAAGAATTGAAACAGAGTTTGTTCTGGTACAGTACCAGTACTCAAAAAGCTCTTCTGTCGGCCATTCATTCTGTCGCTTCACCAATTAGGTCGGGATGCACAAGGCTTGTTGTGAACTTGCATCGAAAATTGCAAGTTCGCTCGGAAGTCTTTGTTAGCTACAGGGGATCTAGAAAGTACGGATTGAGGAAAGCTTCATCATTGAGAAGCTGGACTCGCCAGATCTTGAATTCCTTAGAATCAAGATTCGGCCATGATTCGAGGCCCCCGGCTCCCGAATTCTCTCCTGAGAAGCCTGTTAGGCTTTCACCAGAAGATATCGACTCATACCTAAACCAACGGCTTTCAGAGAAGTCAGCTACCGGAGAACTTCTCCCCTGTCAGCGTTGTTCCAAAGAGCGGGGCCTCCAATACTTAGAGGACTATGTGGACTCTCATGTTGGTGGTTCTCAAATGCCTCAACTCAAAGACTATCAAGTGAGCTATACCAAACACCATTGCTTCAAACATTCAATGAAGACTAATCTTGATTGGAAGTGGCAATTTGAGCTACTTACTAGGCAAAAGTGGGCAGAATTAGATGAGAAATTGCAGGAATTTGCAGCCACGGTCACTTCTAAAATAGAAGTTGACGCTGAGCCACATGTTCAAGCAAAACCATCTATTATCTGGTCTTCTCCAACCGCAGAGGCTTCTTCTGAAATGGAAGCTGGTGCTGATGTCCAACAGTTTAAAGAGATTGAAGAACTCAAACGTGGCGGATCACTCCCATCCAATGAAAGTGCAAAAACAGCTTTCGAGACTGTTAGCCAAACCTCAGGAGTGTCTGCCATTAGTTTCGAGAGCGACAATACTCTAACTGTGAATGAGCCATCGAAAGATGTGCCGGAGATCGCAGCAGTCCATCCAGTAGAAGACAAGCAAGTGGAGATCTCATACAAGCCTAGGAGGAGGACCAAAGGAAATTTGGTGACCTCACGGGTCCAGATGTTTGAATTGATAGAACAATAGTTAACGACAGACAATGACTCCCACTTGGTAATGACTCAGGGGCGTTAAGACTAACATTTCTAGGCACTCGGCGTTACTGCCTATGACATTTATCACCTTTCCAACATACGACCATTTGACGAATCACCCTCAACTTACGATATAATACGGAGAAAAGCGTAGTGAAGAAGAATTTCAAAGAAAGGAGAGGAGCAGAAGATGAGAAGAAGACGAAGGAGAAGAGAATTTAGACAAGACATCGAAGAAAAGATAAAGATGAAAAGAAAACAAAAAAAGAAGAAAACATAAAAAGAAGACAAAAAGTATAGAAAACAAAAAGTATAGAAACAAAAAGTATAGGAGATAAAAAGAATAGAAGAAAAAAAGTATAGAAGACAAAAAAAGAAGAAAACATAAAAAGAAGACAAAAAGTAAAGAAGACAAAAAGTATAGAAAACAAAAAGTATAGAAACAAAAAGTATAGGAGACAAAAAGAATAGAAGAAAAAAAGTATAGAAGACAAAAAAAGAAGAAAACATAAAAAGAAGACAAAAAGTAAAGAAGACAAAAAGTATAGAAGACAAAAAGTATAGAAAACAAAAAGTATAGAAAACAAAAAGTATAGAAAACAAAAAGAAAAGAAGACATAAAGTATAGAAAACAAAAGTATAGAAGACAGAAAGAATAGTAGACAAAAAGAATAGTAGACAAAAAGTAAAGAAAACAAAGTAAAGAAAACAAAGTATAGAAAACAAAAGTAAAGAAAACAACAAGAACTTGTCACCTAGTAGCAATAGAACAACTTATCGAGATAGTAGAGTAACAGTGTAGTAGCGGAACAGATGAGGTCAGCTTCACCTAGATCACATCGTCATGAACTACCCATCCGAATCTGTAAACGTTCTCAGTTATAGGCATAGACTGTCAAAGTGTAGCAAAATTATCTAATTTTAGTTCAAATTGTTCGCTACACTAATTTCCACGCGAAGAGTAACAGCTGTATGGCCCGTAAGTTCAGTACCCCCTTTACCAACCTTACACGAGAGGCAAAGAACCTCCAGTGGTTCCGGCTCTTTATGGGGCTTGTGGCTTTAGTGGCTTTCTTCATTGCTTTGGTCGGCCCCACCGTCAGTATTCGCTTTTACATTGTGCGGATCAACTGTTCTCACTTGGATGTGTCCAAGGGGATCTACGAGAGTTTGAGAAGCTCGGTGGCGGAAGCCAACGGACAGGTAGACCCAGACTCGGACAAGGGTGCTGAAAGCAGAAGCCAGTTGGCCCAGCAACTTCCAATAGACAGTTCTCTCACCAACAGTGAGATTACCATACTCCTGGGGTACGCCGAAGAGAAAGTCGAGCAGGCCCCCCAGTACTTTGAGAGCTCGCTATGGCAGTTCTGCGTGGGCTACTACAATGTGACGATGGAGGAAGGCACCAAGGGAGCCGTCACGTACACCCGGCACGATGACCGGTTGGAGTGCCGAAAGACCCCAAAGCCGACGTACATATTTGACTACCGAGCGGCGATGGTCCAGTACGATATGGAGGGAGTGCTCGCGTACAGTCTCAAGACCCAGGACTTCAAGGACAGTGCCTACCAGGCGAACGTGAGGCACCAGCTCAACCGGTATAAAGTGGTACCGATAACGCTAATATTGGCGTGTGTGCTATCGGCCGCGTCGCTCTTGTTCCAGTACGTGTTGTATAGCAACCGGAATGGGTCTACTGACGTGCATCCGGGTAAGAACACCAAGGGCGTCCCCGGGTTCTTGTTGCACGCCATGACGGTGGTCTCGATCGGCCAGTTCCTCGTATCGGCCATTTCGTGCGGTATTATCACGGCAGCCTCGAAGCAGTTGCGGCACGAGATTAGAGACAACTTCGGGTCGTTTGGAATCTCCCCCCAGTTGGGCTCGCCGTGGTTTCTGTGTATCTGGCTTGGGTTTTGCGCTGCCTTGCTCGTGATGTTGTCGTGGGTGGTCCGAGTGTGGTGTGCCAATCCGCCCGAGGACGATATCTACAACGACACGTACGCCCGGAGCGGCGACGTTGGCCGGGGCCGCAAGCCGGCCCGCCAGAGCGAGGCCATGGCGAGCCGGACTCGCAAGAGCAGCAGCATCGAAGATCCGCGGGAGAAGCTGTTGTACGCCGAGAGCGAGGAGGAGTTGGACGGCACCGACAGCGACACCGAGCCGGCAAAGGTGAAGGCGGACGCCGCTCCCCGAGACGTGTTCTACGACTACCGCGAGGAGCAGGAGAACAATAAGTTGCGGAAGTTGGGAGAGAGCCTTTCCCGGAACGTGTCGGTGAGGCACTTGAACCTGAAGATGGGCCGCAAGTCCAAGCTTCCGGTGGTGCAGGGAACGCTCATGTCGGCAGAGGAGACGAGAGAGTACATCTACAAGAACCAGTATTCACCCCTCCCGCACCACTACCGGGTCGAGACGTTTGACGGGTGGAAGGGCAGCGAGCCCGGTGGCAGGAGAGGTCTGGAAAAAAGTAGCGACCTAGAGGACAGTAGCGCCGATACGGACGGCGGCCGGCCGCTTGCCAATCCGTTCCAGTGACGGTATATAGAAATGTAAGTAATGTTTCGCAGCCGCGACCGCATGACTCAAGTAGTAGACGTGAAAGACCGGCTCTGGAACGGGGCCATTAACGTCAGGGTGGCGTTCGACGACGGCACGGACGAGGTCAAGGAGTACCTCCTCACAGTCCCCCGCGTGGGGTACTTGCCGGTCCACTTCAACGAAATTGTACGCTACTTCCGCACCTTCGCAGACGTGGAGGAGCCGATCTGGCTCGAGTACCACGACATCCCCATCAAGTGGAACCTCCCCGCGGGGGTGATCTACGACTACTACCACCTCCCGAACGTTGGCACGCGGCTGGCGAGCTCGAACTTGGACTTGACGGTGAAGTTCGGCACGCCGTGGCCGAGCGACTTGATCCCCTTTGTGTCCAAGGGGAAGGTGGACTACGAGCAGGCCGTGTACGACAATTTCTTCCACCAGCTCAAGCAGAGCAGCTTTGTCATCAACGGCAACTCGAAGCTCGTGATGAGCCTCAGCAAGGACAACTCGTACCGGCTCTGGGACGCTGTCCGGTCGCACAACTTGAGCGAGTACGCCAGCGTGCACCGCAAGATCGTGCCCAAGCGGGTGTCCCGGTTCCCCGTCAAGGTGTACCTTCCTGGGTCGCCGGTGATCCAGCTCCCAGTCGACACGGTCGGGCAGCTTCGAGAGTTTTTGGCCCGCTACCCCGGATTCGAGGCCTACGTGCACGGAGTGACCGTCAAGAGCTTGGGGGAAGTGGATATAGGCGAGGTGTGGGGGGTGTTCAAGCACCTCGATAACTTTTTGTATATAGTCATGGTCTAATGTACTGTCTCAACATGTATATTCTATTCTAGGGTGAACACGGCCTGTAGCCAGTTTCGGTACATCTTCAACTGCTTCTTTCTGTTCACCAAGAGCCGCCTGTCGGTGGCGATCTGCCTCTCGGCAAACGGCCCCCGTTCGGTGAAGATCTCCCGCAACTCCTCCTCGGTGAAGAAGTACACCCGGGTCCCGTCGCCTCTGATGTAGAAGTTATCCTCGAGCAACCGGTTCTTCTTGAACCGGACCTGGGCCAAGTCGTACCTGCCGTAGTCTCTGAACAAGATCTGCCCTCCCGGCTTCAAGCACCTCTGCAAGTTGGCCACCGCCTGGCCCCACTGCTCGGGGTGCAACGCCGAGAACACAAACACCATGATGATGATGTCGCACGAGTGGGGCTCGAGGCCGTCTGGGAGAGCATTGTCCGGGTTCGCCAAGTCCCACACCGACGAGTGGGCCACCCCGGTGGCGCTGTTCTCCGTGAACATGGGGTTGGACCGCACGAGGTCGACGGCCACCTGCGAGTAGTCACACCCGAATATCTTCAAGTTGGGGTTCTTGTTCTGCTCGAGGATCGGGAAGAAGGTGTTACCGGCTCCGCAGCCAATCTCCAAGATAGTGGTGGGATCGCTGCAGCCGTCGCTGGTAGCCTTAAACAACGACGGGAACTCGATCTGGAGCCACTTGCGGTCTTTAAAGAAGTTCTCGCGGTTGTGCTTGTAGAAGATGTCCCAGTACTTGGCCGGGTTGGCGTTGTATAGCTTTTTATCAAAGTCTCTCACGGGGCTTTCGTACTGGACTTGAATCATTTTCTTACACTGGTCGATCTGCTCGTCCCCCCACTCGACGTGATCCCAGGCGTTGTGGCTGAACACGTCCTGCTCGTCCTGCAAGAGCCGCTGGCCGAACGTGAATGGCGAGTCCTTGCCTATTCTGGTATCCAAAGCCGGCTTGGGGTCAGACATGGTTATTTTTTCTACGCGATGAGATGTACATTTAAATACGGTATTTCGCAGCCAAACTCATTCGTCGATATCGAAGAGCGGGTAGAATCCTTTATCGAACCGGAAGTACACGCTCTTCTTCGAGACTGTGTCGAGGTGGTCCGGGTTGTGCGAGAAGTGGTACTTGATCTCGTACCGGAACGGGAACTTCCCCCGGCATCCCGGGCAGTGGTAGCCGTCCTTGTCTTTCGTGAGCACGATCCCTGATACGGCGGTCCGAGGGACGGGACACGCGAACGGCGGACCCCACCAGCCGCCGCTGGGCCCCCCGATTCCCGCTGCAGGTCCCGCTGCCAGAGCTGGTCCCGCTGCTGGAACTGGGCCGGCGGGCGGCATGGCAGGCCCAGCCGGGCTGTGGAGGGGCTGGTAGCCCGGGTAGTAGTAGGCACCAGGTGGGAACCGTACCGCCGCCGGCAGATGCAAGTACTGCGGGAACGGAGAGAACACTGGCGTGGTCGGGTTCGACGGCGCGAGCCGTGGCGGGATGGGGAGCACGCGCTGGGCAGTGGATGGGAGCGGAGTGGGACGGGTCGAGCCTGGTCCGGTAGAGGTGGGGCGTTTGGGCACCGTGAGTGTCTGGGGTACGGGAGCTGCCTGGGACGACTGAGAGATAGTGGGCACGGGAGGCGATGCCAGCTGGGGGTCGGGCTGGGGGTTGAGCGGTGAGTGCAACCGGGTGTTGGGGAGATGCATCACTTCGTCGTAGGGCGAGCGGCTACTTTTTCGCCCAGACCGGTCCTTCAGTCCATCTTTTTGCAACCGCTGGCGAAGAGTCTTATTCTCCTTGGCCAACAACTCAGACTTGATCGTGAGCTCGTTGTACTTCACCATAAACGGCTGGAACTTCTCCTGGGTTTCAAAGAACGTCTCTGGTCGGATACCCTTGATGCTCGGTGGCTTGGGGTCTGGAGGCTGAATCACGTCAAACACCCTCGGGTTCGACGTGGGCTTCTCATTTTTGGGTTTCTTTGCGGGCGTGAAGACGAATTTGGATGGCCGTTTCCTGGCTGCCAGAGGCTTCTCGGGTGGCATAGAGGCTTGAAGCAGGGGCTTGAAGCAGGGGGAGTTTGAAACTGGAAATATTTGCAAGAGCAGGAATTTGCTGAACTAAATATGTGTGAGGATGTTTCAAATGTGATGTATCACTTTTTGCAATCGCGACCTGGCTGCAAATTGTCAGTTTCAGATTTGAAACTCTGGAGGGAGCAGGGAGGTTGGAGGCGTGGTGAAGAGTGTGTAGGGTATCTGGGGCACGGACGAGGATGCAAAAGGATGTGGGTGTGTGTGGGTCTTCTGGCTGGGCCGGTAGCCACTCGGTCTCGCCCTAGTGGCGTGTTGCCCCGGTGCGCACCTGGTGCGCGTCGCGCCATCGTGTCAGATCAGAAACAGATCAGAAACATCGGCTAGGAACCGTTAGATCAGCGCAGCGATCAAAACAGTAGATCAAACATCGAATCACTACATCGAATCAACCTTAATAAACACCTTAAATAACTTTTATTCAAAACAGTAGATCAAATCCTTAAATTAGTAAAAATCAGCCAATACATCCTAACGGTTAGATTGGTTATGTAGGTTAGGTTGGTTAGATTCTTACACGCACAATAGTACATCATAACAGGTCAGAACATCGGCTTGTAAACGAGATCAACCGCAGATCAAAACATTAGAACAAAACATAGGGCCTTAAATCAAAACAGTGGATCAAGACCATCCGACAAAGAGTCAGCCCAAATCCTAGCCGTTAGATTGGTTACTTTGGTTAGATTGGTTAGATTGGTTAGATTGATTAGATTGATTAGATTGATTAGATTGATTAGATTGATTAGATTGGTTAGATTGATTAGATTGGTTAGATTGGTTAGATTGGTTACTTTGGTTAGATTGATTACGAATTCATACACCTACAATAGTACATCATAACTTATTCTTTTAACATGACTACACACACGACTACGCCATTAGAGCTCTACAAGAGACACACCGGCAGAAGGCTTGGTGATGATTAATGCCTCACCCAACTCTTCCTTAGTAATGCCAGGGAACTTCTTCTGGTAATACTCAGTGGTCAAGGCACCAAGCAACTGATCAAGCTTGTCGGTGGTGGTGATGTGGACTACAGACCCCCCGAAACCAGCACCAGTGACTCTCGAACCGTACGATCCGTTCTTCAAAGCAATGCTGCAAATGCTGTCAATATCCTTAGTAGAGTTCTCTACCCAGTTTTTCAAAGTGTACTGGGAATCATTGATAATCAGTCCCAAGTCTTGCAAGAAACTAGGAGTGGGCTCGCTCGAAAGTAACTTCAACACCTTGAATACATTGAGCGATTCAAAGTAAACGTGCTTGCTTCTCTTGTACAATTTTAACTTCTCATATCTGACAGTAAACTTTGTCAAGTATCTCTTGGTGAAAGCTTCAATGGAAACACCCAAACTTTCAGCAGCTTGCTCAGTAGTGAAACCGTTCTTCTCTTCTTCGGTAAACTCTGCTTCAACAACTTCCAACGCAGCAGTGAACATCTCAATGGCCTGGTCAATATTATGACCGTCCCAGTGGGGCATACCCAACTTTTGCTCGCAATAATTGTCCAAGAAACCTCTGAAAGTACCGCAGTCCATGTTAGAGTCGGACACAAGGGTTATACCGGCTCTCTTGGCCAAAAGTTCAGCAGCAATAGCAAATTCAACCACCCTCAAGTTATAGTTGACAGGAGCAGTCTCAAACTTGTTGGCTTCGCCTAACGAGTTTGAAATCAACAACACCATGTCGTGAGGCTTGATGACAGGGAAAGAAAAGACCTCTCCGTAGATTTGAGGCTGGTAGTGAACCAATAACGCCTTGGATCTTTCCCCGTAAATGGAAGCACACTGGTCCAATCCACCAGTGTTGACTCCTAAATAGTGCTCGCTGACTACAGTGATAGCAGTCAAATCAAGCTTGGAAATCTTGGTCAAGCCATTGGCCCTCAAGAACAACAAAGCAGAACAAACACTAATAGCAGCAGAAGAAGACAATCCTCCGCCTGTAGGAACGGTTCCGTCATATATGACGTTCAAACCCTTGAAGTCAGAAAATTTATAGCCATGCTTCTCATGTAAGTGCTTGGCAGCAACCAAGAATCCACACTTAACATAGTTTGACCAGTGGAATACCTCCTTGTTAATGGATAAAATACCGTCTTGGGGTAACTCAAAGCTCGTAGCGTCGTATTTGGTGTCTAAGTTCTCCACATTCACGACGTGATCGTCTCTGGTAGAAACAGCAGCAACAAGATCAGCTTCAATAGCCATAGGTAAAGAGCTGAAGAATACATAATCGATATGATCACCAATCAAGTTAACTCTTCCTGGGGCTCTGGCAAGAAATTCGGGCTTTTGGCCGTACTTCTGGCTAAAAGAACTCGAGATCTTGGAATAACGGACAGTTTCGGCATGTTCGTTAGGATAGAACGACAAGTCCGTGTAGGTAGGAACAATTTCTGTAGAGTGTGACATTTGGAAAGAACACAGAATTTATAAAAAACTGAACTCAATGAAATGTTGAAAAATATAAACGGTTTTTTGAGTTCAAGCAGCGCACCACCCCCAGGGAAAAAATGCAACGTTGCAGCCCGTATTTTCCCTAAATGTCCTCCCATTGGTGGAGAATCCCATGGGGAAATTCTAGGTTGCGAACCCAGGGAGGGAAAATGTCGTGAGATAATTCAATCTATACATGTAATCATATATGAAATAGCACGCAGCATGACATAACTGTAGGGTGGTCAATCCGAAAGCGTAGTGGGGCAATGTTTTGTTTGTGGATATAAAACAGCGTGGTGGAAAGTTCTCGTAAGAGTACGGAAGTCCCTGCTTCAACGTTTGTAGTAGGAGGAGTATTGATTGTTAGATTGTAGCTCCCCAGATCTCACGGAACGATTAGAGAGAAAATCCTAGTCCAAAACTAAACCTTTGGCCCTCATGATTAAGCCAATCCTAAACTGCAACGTTTCATTTCAATTCTTGAAGGCGGATTAACCTTGCCATGTGGACAGCATCACCGGTACCTGTGTATATTATTATTAGGCCAGGGCTGCATTGTAGTTCTCGCGGGGCATGCGGTTTTGCCGGATTAATCCCTTTCGCCGCTCAATTTTTTTCCGGGGGGGCGGGGCAGATATAATGTCGTGGGGATACACGACTTGTATTCGAGCGAGTATTTTCGAATATTGAATATTTTCGTTTCTACGCTATATTTTTGTACAGGCAAACTGGTGATATAAAGCGATTAATATTCCTGGAACTTTCTACAATTTTCAAATTTATCCACAACATGAGCCATATCTTAGTTACCGGTGGAGCCGGCTACATTGGTTCCCACACCGTTGTTGAATTGATCAATAACGGATTCAAAGTCGTCATTGTCGACAACTTATGCAACTCCAGTTACGATGCCGTTGCCAGAATCGAGTATATTGTAAACCAGCATGTACCATTCTGTAATGTTGACTTGAGAGACTCGGATAAATTGGATGCGGTGTTCAAGAAGTACGACATTCAGGGGGTTATTCATTTTGCAGCTTTAAAGGCCGTGGGGGAGTCTACCAAGATTCCATTGGACTACTATAACAACAATATCGGAGGAACCTTGTCATTGCTTAATGTGATGAAGACCAACGATGTCAAGACCATTGTATTCTCTTCGAGTGCCACCGTTTACGGGGATGCTACAAGATTTGAAAACATGATTCCAATTCCAGAACATTGTCCAAATGATCCAACTAACCCTTACGGAAAAACTAAGTACATGATTGAACAAATCCTTAAAGATATCTACGCTTCTGATAAGAACTGGAGAAGTGCTATCTTGAGATATTTCAACCCAATGGGTGCCCACCCTTCGGGATTGCTTGGAGAAGATCCATTGGGAATCCCAAACAACTTGTTGCCTTACCTTGCCCAGGTCGCAACTGGAAGAAGAGAAAAATTGTCCATCTTCGGAAGCGACTACAATTCTCACGATGGTACTCCTATCAGAGACTACATCCACGTGGTTGACTTGGCCAAAGGTCATATCGCTGCTTTGAACTACTTGAACAAGTTGCAAAAAGAGGAAGGCTTATACAGAGAATGGAACTTGGGAACCGGTAAAGGTTCTACCGTTTTCGATGTCTACCACGCTTTCTGCAAGGCTGTGGGTAGAGAATTGCCTTACGAGGTTGTAAGCAGAAGAGCTGGAGATGTTTTAGACTTGACTTCTAACCCTACCAGAGCCAACACAGAGTTGGACTGGAAAGCTGAACTCTCCATTGAAGATGCGTGCAAGGACTTGTGGAAGTGGACCACTGAGAACCCATATGGTTTCAGTATTGACAACTACAAATGGGAAGTCTTTAACGATGACAAAACTGACTATTCCAACAGATTGCATACTGTTACCTTCGATAACTTCAGTGTTTCCTTGGCAAACAGAGGTGCTATCATTCAGGACATTGTCAAGGATGGCATTTCTGTTGTTTGTGGCTTTAAGGACCCAAGCAGATACATTGAAAAGTCTAACCCCTACTTCGGTGCTACTGTTGGGAGGGTTGCCAATAGAATTGGTAATGCTCAGTTCGAATTGAACGGTAAGACCTACACTTTGGAAGCCAACGAAGGCAAGAATACTTTACATGGAGGTTTTAAAGGTTACGACAAGCAAATTTTCTTTGGGCCTGTGGCTAAGCAGCAAAAGAAGGACGGCAAGATTGTGAATACTTTTGAATTCAAGTTCGTCGATCAAGATGGTAACAACGGATTTCCTGGTGATGTCGAATGCACTATCAAGTATACTATTGACGGTGAGTCTGTTGGGATTGAGTTCATTGGTGAGCACTTGAAGTCTTCTCCAGCTGAAGCTACTGTTGTCAACTTGACCAATCACTCTTACTTCAACATCTCTGGTACCGATTCCACCGATGGAACAGTTATCAAGGCTGTTACCAACAAGCAGTTGGAAGTGGGCAGTTCCCTATTACCAACTGGTAAAATTGTGCCAACGCATACGGATATCACCAAGCCTACTACTCTCGGTGCCGACTGCACTTTCGACTATTGCTTTATTGTTGACGAAAATGGCAGCTCTATTGATACCAGGTCTGCTGAGTTGAAGCAAGTCTTTGAAGCCACCCACCCAGCTTCTAATATCAAAATGGTCGCTTCTACTACCGACCCTGCTTTCCAAATTTACACTGGAGCTGGAATTGATACTCCAGGATTCAAAGTTAGAAGCGGTCTCTGCATTGAAAACGGCAGGTTTGTCAACGCCATCAATGTTGATGCATGGAAAAACCAGGTGACTGTTAAGAGGGGTGAGACTTACGGTTCTAAGGTCAAGTACGCCTTTGTTAGCGTTTGATCAAAAAAGTAATGATATAGTGAGATCGTTATAATAAAATAGTATTAATAAAATGGCGATTTCGATGCCAGATATGAACAACTGTAAAGCCGGTACCTGTAACAATCCAGCTACTGGTTCTCTTGACACCACGATGCTAGTATTGAAGCTTATCACTAATACTATATACATACAAAAATGGTAAGCTCTTGTCGTGACCTCTCTCCAACATTTGGAGATCTCTCCTCTAAGTTGTTACTTACCCCTGCATATATCAGAATCACTATCTGAGTAGCTCAAAGAGTAAAACACCTAAAATCAAAGTATCGCAATCATACTGTGACTCACTCAAAGAGCAACGTTGCAATTATTTTTAATTCAGCTATAACAAATGGTAACGTTGCAGTCATTTTTGCAGTCAATCCTATGTTATCAAATGAGACTCGCAATCAATATAATTAATACTACAAAGAAGTACAACTTATTGCTTATATCTATTCTACTTTCCATTATTTCATTACTCTATATCTACTTACTCATAAAATGGTTTTCCCCGTCCAAATCTTGCAATCTTCTAGCAGCCTGTTCGGCAGTGATATCCCTCTGGGATTCTCCTAACATCTCAAAGCCAACACAGAACTTCTTGACGGTAGCAGATCTTAATAAGGGGGGATAAAAGTGCATGTGGAACCACGAGTTATCCTTCTCTTCTTCACTAGCCTTGAATGGGGCCTGGTGGATTCCCATAGAGTATGGGAAGAAAGTGTTGAACAAGTTGTCGTATTTGGTAGTTAAAATCTTCAAAATTGAAGCCAAATCCTCCTTATGCTTATCGTTAAAGTCTTCAATGGACCGCAAGTGTTCTCTAGAAATAACTAGAGTTTCAAAAGGCCACAAAGCCCAGTATGGAACGACGACAATGAACGAATCATTGACAGCCACTATTCTCTCCTTTTCCTTCAATTCCAACTCCACGTAATCGCCTAATAAATGGCTGTGGTTCTCGTGACGGTAGTCACTCATGTTGTTCAACTCGTTTTGGACTTCCGTTGGAACAACGTCCAAACACCAGGCCTGACCGTGGGGGTGTGGATTCGAGCATCCCATAGCCGCACCTTTGTTTTCGAAGATTTGGAGGTACTTGTATGGAGCAGTTCCAGATAAGCTATCTTTCTTCAAATCCACGTACAATTCCTGCCACAAGTGGACAACTTTAGCGATTGCGTCTACCTGCATCAACGGTAAACTCAAGCCATGTTGTGGAGAGAAACATATCACATAACATTTTCCCTTCACACCCTGTGTTTTCATCAACTTAGATTTCAAGCTCTTAGATGTGGACTTGTCGTGGTAATCTGGCTGATCCAACTTGACGGCAGGGTAATCATTCAAGAAGTAGAAAGTACTTTCGTACTTTGGGTTAGAATCACCAGTTGCTCTGATGTTGCCTGGACACAAGTAACATTTTTCGTCGTACTCTGGTAATCTGGTCTTTTTTGCCTCTTCTCTAGCACCTTGCCATGGTCTTTTTGATCTATGGGGAGAGCACAAGATCCAGGCCCCGGTCAAGAGATTGAACCGGCGGTGGGAATGGTCAGTGAAGTCAAATGGAATGGTGGAAGCCACGGTGGCCTCGGTATCCGTAGTATCAACTATTATGGGAGACATTTTCTGATCTGAGCTGTTAACTAGTAAGTTTCTTAATTCGCTCTTCATTTTCAGGGAAAACGTGTGGTATTTATAGGGAAAAAATGAAAATAATTGTTCCGGGATTTGCTATATTACAAGGTAGAAATGAATCACGCCGGCCGTGGCTAACAAAGTCTGGTTAAGTTTTTTTCCATAGAAAACTTTTCTCACCGCACCACAACGACATTTATTTTCTTTTCTCCCAATGTTTTTTTGTTTTCAAGCATACCCCTTCTTTGTTGGGTTAAATTATTATTTAATTACTTTTAGGCCAGGGGTTTTGTGTAATTTATGCATTGCAACGTTGCAATTTGGCTCACTTGATGACCTGAGTGCCTTCCCCAAAGATTTGAACTTAGTGAGGAATGCGGTGTGCCATTATTCCAATCTTTACCTACATCAAAACATACAACAAATGACCTACGAAAGAAGAGTAGTGGTCACCGGTGGCGCTGGATTCATCGGCTCCAACCTTTTGAAGGAGTTCATTCTCAAATATCCAAGTTATCGTTTTCTATGTCTCGATAAGCTCAACTATGCATCTGTAGACATAGAAGCGATTACCGCAGCCAATTTTGAGTTCCAGAAATTGGATTTGGTAAACTTTAGCGACCTATCGCAAGTCTTGGACCTGTTTGAACCTACAGATATCCTTAACTTGGCTGCGGAGTCATGTGTGGACAGGTCGTTTGAGAATCCGTTACTTTTCACAACCAATAATATACTTAGCACCCAAAACTTGCTAGAGTACGTGAGATCCCACAACCACATTCGTTTTATTCACATTTCGACCGACGAAGTTTATGGAGAACAGGACGAGTACGGAGATAACGAAGAGGCGAAAAAAGTACTGGAGCACGATTGCTTGAATCCTACAAACCCTTATTCTGCCACAAAGGCATCTATTGATCTTATCATCAGAGCGTATGAGTACTCATACAATGTGAAAGCCACGATAGTTAGGTCCAATAACGTTTATGGTCCAAACCAGTACCCCGAAAAGATCATACCCATGGCTATAGACAGTCTAAAGAGAGGAAAAAAGATCCAACTTCATGGGGATGGGCATCATAAACGGAGCTATCTCTATGTGACTGATTTCATTTCGGCTGTGGACCTTGTTTGGCATGAGAACCTAGGAGGGATCTTCAATGTTGGCTCTCCCCACGAGATATCTAATTTGGAGCTTCTAAGGATGATCATCAAGCTTGAGCATCCAGACACCGACGCTCCAGACTCCTATATAAATTTTGGCAAGGACAGAAACTACAACGATTGCAGGTATCTTGTTGACTACAGGAAGCTTGAGCAGGCCGGTTGGAAGCCGAAGGTTGACTTGGTAAAGGGATTGGAGAGCATTATGTAGGAGTGCTATGCATCGACAAGCTAGCTTTGTTGAGGATGCTATGCTGGCTCGTCGCCGCGAGGAGACCCTGAGTGGTGGCTATAAATCATAGACAGAACCGCTAACAGAGTTCAGATCGTATTGTGATATCCGACTGTCTACAATAGCCACTCACAAGAAGTATTGGTCTTGCCCTGAAAACACACTACCGTTAAATAAGCTATCACGTCTGCTGACGTCTAATATACATTACCTAGATAAATAGAGCTCTCACTTTCAGATCGAAAAGGGGGTTTTTGATAGGCATTTCCAACGAGTAAAACGGATCCTTCATCACGAAGTCAGAATATAGTCCATACACGGCTTTGAACGCCCCGTTTGTGTGATCTAACTGCACATTCAAGTCTCCCCTGCCGAGGCTGCTCGTCTCGACGGGCGGAGTCACAAAGATAAATTTTATCCCCGTCAAGGTTTGAAACACGTATAGGTTGAAGAACGCTGTCTCCATGCTCTGGAGGCCCGTTCTGTTCGTATTAGGGTTGACAGCTTTGCCCGAGGCCGGCACGGTAGTTCTATTTTCGCTGCGAGAATGGCCCATGTTGGAGGTGAATTTGGAGGTGATGGCGTGCACTCCGTGGAGGGTTCCGGCGAGCACGAGGTAGTCATTAGCTGTGAGCCGGTTGACGCCCGGCGAGAGATCGTGCTGGTAGATCAATCCACCTGCCTTGTTGAGGATGTAGACGGAGTAGACACTCATGGTGCGGTGAAATTTAATTCGCTGCGTAGTTTAAGTGTCGATAGCCAGTTTGTCTGAATCACCTGATTGCAGACTGCATTCGGTTAGTTTGTAGAGACGACTATCCTCATGCTCAGTTACCGATGGAGCGCGTATGGACCTCCACTTTAGGACCCTTTCAACGTGTCTCGCTCCTCTCCTCCTCCCTTCTCTCGTCTTCTTCTTGTCTGCTTCTCCCTCTCTCTTCTTGTCTGCTTGTCCCCCTCTCTTCTCATCTGCTTCTCCCCTCAAGTAACCTCTATCCTGTGTGCTTACAGTATGAGGCTTATCCTCACTCTTTCTTTCTTCAGGGGTGCCGCCCAAACGCTCAGCAAACCCCCTCAAGATCTTCCCCTCAACCGCTCAAGGTTTTGGCTGCAAAACGAAAACGCCTCATTTTCACACTCGTCATGACTTGCCTACCTTCTTGCCCAAAACAGCCAGCAGATATGGTGCACATCAGCTTCCTGCTCCTCACCACCTGGACCAAAAATTACCTCCTTGACCTAGTCGGCGTTCTCCTGTGGATGGCGCTTCTCTATAACAAAAATACCAGAGCACCGGCTCTCAACCTCCTCAAACACTTTATGAAGCCAGCAAGCGTCACCAAGCTAGCCCAAAACATCTGGATCACTGGCGATACCAGTAAAGATCTCAGGCGCATCCTAAACGCCATGAGAGACCTCGAACCTCAGCCAGTTACATGCTTGTTGTATACCGCATATAGGGTTGCGTTGTCCTATCATACCATGCCCACAGTATTCCACCAGTGCACCACCCTCGGCGATAGATATCACTCCCTCAGTTGTGCCTTTGGAATGTGGGACTGCTTGGCGTCCCTCGCAACAATCATAGACTGTTTGCCGTCAATGTTCAGCATCTTATACGACTTGGGGTATATACTTTTCGTAAGAGATGTAGATAGAGATATGGAGGATATCGCCCTTCTAAAGGGCCATTATAGCCGGGGTACCTTATAGTTTAATAAATAGCTGCAAATAGCTCTAGAAATAGTGGTACCCTCCAACCTAAACGTTAATTGTAGATTAGATTTATCAAAGTTTAAAAGGTGGCTAGATCACATATATAGATTGTAATTAGCTCAGTTCTTAACTTAGGAACTCACTGGTTCCTCATCGTTTACGTGAAATGCTATCTGTGAAGACTTGAAAAAATCATGGGTAGGCATTTGATAATACAGTCATGAGAAGTGTACGATCTTTAGAAACCTTATCTTTCATATGGCCTTAGATATCACGCCACTACCTACTTAACATATACTCTGTAATCTTCGATTAGTAGTGGTTCAGGTTTAAATATGTGCTGCTGAAACAAATCCAAATGCTGTTGCTGAAATCATGCACCTTTTTAATATGGCAGAGAGTTATACATACTTTTGAAAGTTGTACACTGGCTCGAAAAAACATGTCTTCTGTTATCATATGTGATAATTCCATGCTTTTCTTGAGATTCTGTACTAAGTATTCTCCTGTTGATAGCTCTCGAAAACCGCTTTTCTTTTAAAAATATTTTAACGCTTCTGATTCACCAAGTTTGGACTTTCCTACTCTATTCATCACCCGAATACGACTTGCCGCTTCTAGACCAGGTGTTATACTATCCTCATTTTTGAAATATCACCTTCCTTTTTTGATGCTACTTGAAGCTGCAAAAAAGCTATGTTCTGTCCCAAAATAGTATAAAGCCATCTATGGATCCACTGTTCTTCTTCATCAAAATTTCAATGAGTGTCTTACCAGCTACTTTAGATACCATAAACTCCGCTTTATTGGGCTACGAACACAGCAAGCTCGATGGCCAAGCCATCACCAACACCGGAAGAAAAGTGAACTTCTCAAAAGGTTCCCTTAATCCATGCAAATCTCATAACTTGCCCAATGTTGAAGGACAATTAAAGGCGCCTGTTTGCAAGGAACAGCTTTTGTGTGGCTACAAAGACGATTTCATTACCCATACCAAGGAAGCTTTCACTGTTGAACTCAACAAGGAAGTAGAGAAGCATTTCGATATCGATATAGAATGTCAAGCTGATAGCATTCCCTGTCCTGAAGATACCTATGACTTTGAATTGTATGAAGGTATCAGGGAGCTTTTCCAATTTGAGCTCGAGGACATTTTTGACTTTGAATCCTTTGAAGGGGTCGGGGAGCTTTTTCAATTTGAGTACAAGGATATTTTTGACTTTGAATTCTACACTGGCATCAAAGAATTATTTGAATTGGATGAAGAGGACGTCTTTGTCAAGAACCATAAACATGTTGCAGAACACCCTGAGTTGAAAACGAAGGAGAAGGAAGATATCGACGAATGTTATAGAGGATTGAGAGAACTATTCCTTATAAAGGACTCCAAAGGTGAAGAATACTACGGAGGATTGAGAGATCTCTTCTGGTTGAATAATGAAAAGACTGAAGCAGACTATCTTGGATTAACGTATTTATTCAGGTTGGAGAATGAGAATAAGGATGATTGTTATGAGGGATTGAAGGAGTTATTCAAGATGAAAGATTTGGAGGAAGATAACTTCTACAGAGGAGTGAGAGAGTTTTCAGAACGGACTGGAACAAAGGGAAGAAAAAATTTCCACAACAAGTCAAAGCATTGTAACCGCCAAAAAGCCAAACAGTCGAAGGAGTTCAAGAAGAGATCCAAGTTAAACAAAAAAAAATCGAAGTTAAACAAAAGAAGATCCAAACAAAAAAGAATCCAATCAAGTAGAAACTAACGTTTGGTTCTTGTGAGTGATTATACAAAAGAATTAATATTGCATTGTATACAGTATATAGATTATAAATAAGATTAAAAAGCAAAGTTATGAAGATTTATAGTTTGATGAAAACGTATACTAGAGATAGACTGGTACACCGAAAATAGTGACAAATAAGTAGACACTTATTAAAGAAAATACTTTCCCGCTTTCTCCCTGTCCTAAGAAAAAGATTTAATAACTGCTTTGGTAAGATCTTCAACGTATTATTCATTTCTTTCTCTTGTACCGTTATCTACAGCCAACAAGATGTTACACCAAAAAAATACTTCCCCACCAGGACTCGAACCTGGAGTCCCCTGATTCGTAGTCAGATGCCTTAACCATTGGGCCATGAGGAATGTTATAGACTAAAAATCGGAAAAATGGCTTAACCACAATGAACTGTCTATTTCCAATCATTCATAATTCGGTTTCAAAAGACAATTCGGGGCTCATTTGAATTAACTCTAGTTGTCGTGTCATAGTGCAGGCATATGAAGAGCGCTCTGTAATTATTGAGTGTCTAGAGAGTATAATTTGTATGGCTGCAATTTATTGACGTTTTGATACTTTAGAATACACATCCCATTACTTCCAACATTCTTGTTTTAGATGAATCAGTTAGGAAAAGGAGATTTCTAATTACCACCAAAAAGTAAACTTGTGATATGGGAAACGTTATGACCACCCTATCAACATATACTCATTTGTATTTCTTGTCGGGCACGACTTTCTGTGTGTAAAGGTCATAAAGAGAAGAAATACTTATACTACGAGGCTATCGAACTAACTCGAGCAAAAAGGATCATTTAGATCATACTCTGCCTCCTGTGACAACAAAGCCTCAACTTCTTTGTTACCTCCAAATTTTCTAAACTTTCCTAATTTCTGGTGATATTCACGTTTCTTTGATTTTGTTCCCTGAGTATGTTATGATAGAAAAATCTACGATGTAAGACGATTTTTCATCCAATTTCTTCAAGAGAATACACACAAAACAGACTCCGTTACACATAGGCAACCTCACTTAGGATGAAGTGCATTCTAGCTTCATCTCCAGGCTCAACTTTATTCTCGCACTCTTCAAAGTAGAAATCGCTTAGTTTGATATAGTGATTACCTAAGCCAAGATGGCTGCAACATAACAGTTGTCTTATACTTTAAAACGTTCAAAAGTGACGATTGAATCTTTTCTTTTCTATATACCTTGTGATTTTCGACACTAGTATTTTTCACTTAAGATCAAATACCAAGATTGAAAGATCCAACAGACCTCAGAAGCATATATCACGATATCATGAAGTTCAACTTTGACTCATTATCCTTCATACCTTCCAACTATTTTGTGGATGAAGATTTCGACTTTAGCTTCTCCGTTTCCGAGCTCTACTTCGATCTACCTGTTGATCATCTTCTTTCCGACATTATTGCTTCTACCAGTAATGTCGAGGTGTTATTCCAAGAAGGTCAAAACTTGCAAAAAAGTTCTTTTTGCGACATCGATGGAATCCAAGCTGTAGAAACCAGCATTCCATCTACTGACACAAGAATCAAGCCTCTTGGAGAAAATGTGATCAGTCCATCCATTGACATTGTTGCGAAAGAGGTTCAAGAGCAGAAGCTGGAAACCGTCACTTATCAACACTTTACGAAGTTAATGCATAGGGCTAACCTAATTTCCCCTTTCAAATCGAGCAGGAGTACCGTGTGCTCAGACAGTGCATCACATTTAGATATTCTGACCACTACCAGAGATCTAGATTCCCCTGCCATAGTGTTTTCCGAAACCATTAGTAGAGCATATGGAAGAGGACCCACTACTGGTGTTATCAGGTGTGAGAACAATTATAAGAAACGCAGAAAGATAACCAAGCTCAAGAATCTAGCTTCTTCAAAGTTCAGAAGCATTAAGAACAAGTCAAGTTGGCTTGCACATTCATGCAAGAGATTTGGACGTCGTATGTGGGTCAATAGAGGAAAGACTCGAGAAATATCTGACACAGAAATTTATGGCCCGTTGTTTTCTCCAGATGAACCGGTTTTTTCCGAGACTACTATTGGACATTCCTGTGAGTTAACCCACCAAGAGCCTATATTGCTGTCCAATGTGGAATACTTTGAAATCCCTGAAAACTGGGATGAAGGCAGAAGTTTCCTGAACCTTGTTGAATGGCAAGGAGAAGATGATATCACACTTATGGAAAACGAGGAGCAAGAACAATCCTTCAACAGTGAAGACAAGGATTACTTTTATATGGATTACATGTGTTCTCCTTCTTATTATACCGGTGACAGCTGTGATGACCAAGAGTTTTCTGTCTTGTCAGGTTTACAAAATCAGACGAGTGTTTCTTGATTTTTCTTCTTCTCACTGGGAGGGCGGAGTATTGAGAGAAGGGCCAGTTGTTGAAGTTCTATTTAGTGCTCTCTGTGTTGAGGCTGTGAGTCGTAAGTGGAAAGTTGAGTTGGGGAATATAAGAACATTGTTGAGGAATCTGGCAAATTCCTTTACGATAACATTATTAAATGTGACTCAACTATATGCGTTTATGAATAGGGTACAGAGTGTACATTCAATAAAAGAGAAATTAAGATTATGTGAACCTAGACTTTCTTCCATTAATGAGATGCAAAGGAGTAAAGGCATGGTTATACAAATACACGTACATAGTTATATATCTAAAGCTCCTTGTATACATAAATGCTATACCACACCTTTGTAAAGCTGCAATAGTGTCCCCTGCTGCAGTGCATAGCTTTCATATCGAGCAGGCACTTGCAACAACTTTTGCAGCCACTTCTCAGATAACTAGATATCAATATAGTAAACATGTGATTTTAATAAAACCACCTCCATCCCAACCATACACATTCTGAAATGGGAACTCATCAGTTACCACCACTAACAGGGTGGTCCCTCTGCCTTCTAATTATCACATAGTCCCTACGCTCAAGCGTGCCAGCTCCAAAAATCGCATAAATTTTTTTTTGTACATCAATGAACAAAATCTTTCAAAGGTTTAAACATATTAGAATGTCGAATTTAGTTGCTTCCAAAGAATTAACCAATGAACAAAAGGCGTTAGAGTCTCAGTTTAAAACCTTGGCCTCCAGAGTGAATGAGCCTGAATCGCTCGTCGCTGTAAATAATACTTTAAGATCATCTACCTTCTTACTAGGTAACGAGCTTAACAAGGTAGATTTGTCTTTATTTGACTCCATTGTACCTAAAATTAAGACTTTCAAAGACGAGGATTTTGCTACTTACAGACACATTGCCAGATGGGGAGATTTGATCCAGAACTTGACTGACCAGAGCGAGAAGTTTACCTTCAACAAGGATTTGGTTGTGGCTAGAGAAGTTAAGGAAAAGAAAAAGAAGGAAGAAAAAGGTGCCAAAAAGGAAGAAGCTAAGCCAGTGGCCGTTAAAGAAAGTAAGCCAGAAAGTGCTCCAGCTCCAGGCCAAAAGAAGGAAATAAGCGAAGAAGAGAAGAAGGCCAAAGCTGAGGCTAAGAAGGCTGCCAAAGCTGCCAAAGCCAAGGCCAATGCCGACAAGGCAGCAGCTGAGAAGGCAGCTCAGAAACCACCAAGTCCTGACTTGGTTGACTTCAAAGTTGGATACATCCAAAAGGCTATCAAGCATCCTAATGCTGACTCGCTTTACGTTTCCACCATCGACGTGGGTGAAGAAGAACCAAGAACTATCTGTTCTGGTTTAGTCAAGTACATTCCTTTGGAAGACATGCAGGGGAGATACGTGACGGTTATAGCCAACTTGAAGCCGGTAGCTATGAGAGGTATCAAGTCGAACGGAATGGTCTTGTGTGCTTCGACCGAGACTACCATTGAGTTTGTGAACCCACCAGAAGGGTCTAAGGCAGGTGACAAATTGTTCTTTGAAGGCTTTGATGGTACTCCCGAGAAGCAGATGAACCCTAAGAAGAAGATCTTTGAGACGGTTCAGCCATTGTTTTCGACTACTGAGAGTTTGGAAGTTACTTACACCGAAGAGGGTAAGGAGCCAAAGAAGTTGGTCAATGCTAAGGGAGAGTTAGCCAAGGTTTCCACTCTTGTGAAGGCCGAGGTGAAGTAGGATATATAGTTACATAATAGCTAGTACACTCAAGTGTATAATAAATTAGTCATGGTATATTTCGCATCCATAATTTTACGCATCTCATAACTTTTCAATTACTATGAAGCTCGTGAAGCAGTCATTTGAGAAAGACTCCTCTGGGTATACTACCGTTATCCCACAGGACAAAGAAGACCTCTGGCTGTTGTATAATCTTGTTCAGAAATACGACGAAATCAAGCTCCAAACTTTCAGAAATGTTAGCAAGAAAACTGGCC
Organism: Yamadazyma sp. yHMH685; assembly: GCA_030571055.1. NCBI lineage: Eukaryota > Fungi > Ascomycota > Pichiomycetes > Serinales > Debaryomycetaceae > Yamadazyma > Yamadazyma sp. yHMH685. The sequence goes on from JAJLXC010000006.1 coordinate 149,132, forward strand.
TTTCTGCTGCAGGAGGTAAGGATAAAGGAAAGCAAGAAAGAAAATTAGTAACGCTCAAGTTGAAGGTGGAAGATGTGGAGTACAATCCGTCTGATGAGGTGATGAGGATGAGGGGGAAGACGTCCGAGGCTAATGAGTATGTGCCAATTCAGAGTTACCACACTGGGGAAGTTCAGTTAAATAAGCCCATTACCGTTTACAAAACCGACTGGGATGAAATCAACTATAACATAATCATTCAAGCGTGTGCCATAGAATCCAAAGCTGAGATCGGAGCCATTGTGTTTGAAGAGGGAATCGCCCATTTGTGTCTTATTACCGATAATATGACAGTTTTGAAAACCAAGATTGAAAAGTCCATACCTAGAAAACGTCGAGGCGATAGCTCAAACCACGATAAAGGTCTCAACAAGTTCTATGAGTTGATAGTCACTACAATGCTTCGAAACTTTGACCTCGAGAAACTAAAGGTGGTGATCTTGACTTCTCCCGGCTTTTTAGCAGCCAGTTTGCTCGAACAGATTGGAGAATACGCCCAGAAGAACGGCGACAAAGACTTGTTTAAAAACAAGTTCAAGTTCGTAGTTACACATTCTTCTACCGGCTACTTACAAGGTCTCCAGGAGTGCTTGCAGGATCCCAATTTGCAGAGGAAATTGTCTGATACAAAATTCACTAAAGAAGTACAAATATTTGAAGAGTTTGAAAAAAATTTGAATGAAGACAACGATAAGGCATGGTACGGAGTGAAGGAGTGTGAGAAGGCTATTGATATGGGAGCCGTGAAGTACTTATTGATCACCGACACGTTGTTTAGAAATGACGATATCCCGGTGAGGAAGTTTTATATTGACTTGACGGAGAGGGCGAAACATACAGGAGAAGTGCTAATTTTCTCTAGTCTCCACGATTCAGGAAAGCAGTTGGATGCTTTGACGGGGATAGCCGTGTTGTTGAGCTATCCTGTTCCTGACTTGGATGAGGACGAGGAGTAGGTGGACATAGACGGGGACGATTTCGGACGTTACTATTTATTTTATTTATACGCTATTATTACAGTGTGATACTGTGTTACTCTTTTGCATACTCAATATACTATACGAACTGTGCCTGGACTATTTACATGTCTACGCTTCCATAACACTTTCCGCTTGCTTGGTCCATCGGTGGATGCCCATTCTCTCCAAGTACCACACTTTCCCTCCTCTGATCCAGATCATCATGTCCTGGCAGAATCCCATACTCAATCCGAAGAACAAGCCTCTTTTGCCATAGTTTATGGTCTGCACTCTACTGAGCTGTTTGTAGTATCCAAAACCGGTGAAGAAGACCGTGGAAGTGAGAGCTGTGTTGAGCAAATCTATTTGACCTCGTAGGTGATCGACCAACGCCTCTGCCCCGAAGATAAGAGATACGAGCATCGAGTATTTTACGCCGTGCCTTGCTCCGTTGGCGAATCCGGACGTGAGCATGACGTAGTTCTTTTTCTTGTGGTAGAAGTACCACCCCCCGACGTTTCTGGGGAGCCGATGGCTGTTTTCTGTGAGGTATCGGACGGAGGAGGTTTTGATACCTTCGTAGAAGCCGGAGAAGAAGCCTATGGCACCGGTGATGATGGCGATCGACCGTATGCGGTCAGGGGGTGCCATATGGAACCGTTCATCGCGTAGCGGGTCTAGTATGGAGTTCATGAGCCAGCGAGTTGCAAATTTATCGATGAGTGAGAATTGAGAGAGGCAGATAGGAGATCGAGAGACAACGAAAATGTGAGAGGAAGAGAGTACACTGCAACAGACACAGAGAATCAGACCAGACCAGCACTCTAAGCACGCCTGTGGTTGCCGGCCAGATCAGAACGGCCCAGTGCTAGCGTGGGCCCTACCAGCTACTCGACTAACAATATATATCGCTAAACTAATCTAGACATCTACTGATCTAATATAGACTTGACAAACTCAACGTAGTCAACGTTACCGTCTGAAGTCACGTTGACTCCTTTCAACAACTGGTCGACTTCCGAATCGGTCAATTTCTCTCCGATCGAGGTCAAAATGTATCTCAACTCTCCAACTCCAATGTAGCCGGTGTTATCCTTGTCGAACACTTGGAATCCCTTTATGTAGTCCTCTGGCAATCCCAATGGCTTGAACCCGTCGGGTCTTTCGATGATCTTTGTGTAGGCCTCGAAGTCAAAGTCTGAGCCGATTCCGCGTTGCAAGTCGGCGATCTCGGCGAGGGTAGGGTTCTGGCCCACAGCTCTCAAGAGGTCTCCCAAGTGCTCGGTGGGGATCTTTCCCGTACCCTTTTTATCGAAGAGGGCGAAGGCGTCTTTGTAGGTTTTGGTATTTTGAGACTGCGAGTTAGTATTGGTGTGAGGAGCGTGAGGAGCGTGCGGAGAGCGTGGTGATCCTAGAGTCCACAGGCTGTAGCCTGTCGACAGTAACTGGGCTTAGGCTCTAGTCCCGTCGACGGTAATGTGCTCTACGTACCATAGTGATGTTTTATGTAAACAAGTGCGAGAATGAAAACACGATTGATCTGGCAGGTGCGCAGAGGTCACGTGATTAACTTGGCCGATGAAGCACGGGCTGTGTTGGGGTTGAACGAGTGGTAGTTAGGGTTGGACGACGGGGCAGGATAGCGTATCTGCTGGTATGATTTAGGGCCCCTTACCTGCTGTTCCTGCTGTTTTCAATCGGGGTTGATCTGCTGAGGTTAAGCGGTATGGAAAGTACGCACCTGCGTACTTCCAGTACCATATCTATACCTTCGAGACGGCTCGACACTACAGAATACCTACGCCGTGTCTTCTAGTATATCCTGCTTTAACTGTCACCCTTCGTAGTTTCCACTCTCGCCCTCTGTAGGCTCGCCCCGCGGTAGCCCTGGCCGTTTCCGCCCATCATGGCCGCGTCTCCGCGTAACGCGACTCAACTGTTCACTCAATGATAAGCACTCGTAACGGAATGGGACTGCCCAGGGGACCTCTCGGCCCTCTAGCAAAGAGACACAAACCCAACACAGTGGGCTTCAAAACGGGGAATATAACAAAAGTCACTGTGACAAACTTCACCACTTACAGCTACGCTGAGTTCTCGCTCTCTCCACGTCTTAATATGATTATCGGTCCTAACGGGACAGGGAAGAGTACATTGGTCGCAGCTATATGCTTGGGACTCGGAGGCAAGCTCGATTTGATCAAACGGAAACTGCTCAAGTCTATGATAAAAACCGGTGAAGAACGCAGTGAAGTCTCCATTGCCTTGGTCAATAAGCACAACCAGATTATTGAAATCACCCGAAACTTCGACGAGAAAACCAGTATCTGGAAGATCGACGGGAAGAAGGTCAACGAGAAAACTGTCTACTCGACCGTTGCAGATCTAAACATCCAGCTCGATAATTTGTGTCATTTTCTCCCCCAGGAGCGAGTAGCTGAATTCGCCGGATTGAGCCCCGAAAGATTACTCTTGGAAACTCAGAGAACCCTCAAGGCAGGTGACCTCTACTTCATGCACGAGAGCTTGATCCAGCTTGAAAAAGACCGGGACTCCGCAGACGAAAACTTACAAGCCCTTGTGTCAAATTTGAACTCCTTGAAGGAGGAACAAGCAGTGCTATCAAACGAAGTAGAGAGATTGCATCTGTTCAATGACAAGGCCGAGAAATTGAAGTTCCACAAACACCTCCTCCCCTATGCCATTGTAGAGCAGGAGAAAGAGCACAGGAAAGCACTCAAAAAAAACATGCAGAGGGCCAAGGGCAAGTTGGAAGCGTTGAAGGCCCATATAGACCCGCTTAACAAGGAGATGATGCTACTGGTGCAGAAACGAGAAGAGATCGGGCAGAAGGTAATGGAGTTGAAAGACTCCATCAACTCAGAGACCTCCACGTACACTCTGAACGAAGTAGCGTGTAAAAAAATCAGACAAGATATTACTGAGCTGAGGGAAAGCTTGAACAAAACGAAATACAGCAAGGATACGTTGGAAAAACAGCTACAGACCCTTCGACAGGAGGTGCAACAAGCGCAGGAAGATTTACGTAAAATACCCAATATAGACTCCATCGATGAGGAAAGAAGCGAGTTGTTACGGAGCTCCAAGGACAGGAACGCCGAGATCAACTCAATCAGAGCCAAGGTCGAAGAAACGCAAGACGTGATCACCAACAAAACCAATGACATGAACATGAACAATTCAAGGATCAAAAAGGAATCCAACAAGTTGAACACCAAAGATAAGCTTTCTTTACTAAATAGCGCATCCATGAGGAACCCTAACAACCCCGCCAATGTGACGTATCATCTTCATCAAGAGCTTCGTAAACGCCCTGAACTCAAGAGCATGTATTTCGAGGCTCCTGTGGTCACTTGCGACGTGAAGGATAAACAGCTAGCGGGTGTTTTTGAGAGAATAATTGGCTTTAATAATCTTATGGCTATTACTTTCACCAACGATGACTCGTATAGGAAGATAGACCAGGAGTACTTGACAAAATTCAATGCTCCTACCAGAATCACGAAGGCACGAGCCCAACCCCATCAGGTGCCAAAAGAACGATTGAGCACGTATGGATTCAGTGGGTTTTTATCAGATTTAATCCAGGGCCCGGACGAAGTGATTAACATGTTGAATTTAAACTCAAAGTTGAACCAAATACCCTACGCCTCCAATCTTTCTAATGATCAGATCCAAGCAATTTTATCTCCAGACTCCAATGGCAGAATCCCCTTCATGCGGTTTGTCGTGGGAGATCAGCTCTTCAGTGTTAACAGATCCAGATATGGGTCCATGCAATTTGTGTACTCGTCCGAAAGAATACGTGACTCCCGGTTCTTCGGAATCGAAAATGTGATTCCCGAGGAGTACAAAAAGCGGACTAGGCAGGTCATCGACGACTTAAAACACCAGATGAACACCCTTGCCAACGAGATTAAGCTTTTGGAGTCGGACAGGCAGGACTTCTTGGTATCTCTCAGACTGCTTCAAAACGAAGTCAAGGAAATGGATCGACAACTCAGCGAGCTCCTGGGTCATATGGCTTTGAAAAATAAGCTAGAGCAAAGGATCATGAATAGAACAGAGATCATCAGAAAGAAAGAAAAAGAATTAAACTCAGACCAAACTGCAAAAATTAACCATTACAAAAAGAAAATCATGAAGTTCCATAAAGAGCTTACCAAGTCCCTCACCTCTGGCCAGCAGGTAATACATAGTTTAACTGGTAAAAAAATCGAACTCAATGATCTCCTGTATGAGCAATTCCAGCACGCCCAGAAGGCTGTGTCTATTGAACTGTTGATTGGGGACATACATGGCTACCAAGAGCAGCTAGCGTCGCTCTATGACAAGGCCAAGGCCGATTACCAGACCATCAGGGAAAGCGAAGCCGCCAAGCAGATCAAAGAGCTTAAGAAAAAGTTCCAAGAAGAAGGCAACGAGGAGTATGAAAGAATCGAAAGTGCTTTGGCAGAAATGGCAAAAACGTACTTGGATCAGAACACATTCACTGAAGCATACATCAGGTCAAAAATTCAACTTCTCGAAGACGAGTTAGCCGTCATGTCTGCTGCTACGGATCAAACTAGTATCAACAGATTGAAGGAGGTTGAAGAGAAGGTGGCCCAGCTCGAAAGTGAGTGGCCACACCTTGAGAAGACAAAGACCCATTTCGATGAGAGAATTGAGAAGATTCAGCACGAATGGGAGCCGGAGCTCACCAAATTAGTATTTGAGATCTCCAAAGCCTTCAAAAAGAAGTTTATTGCTGTGGCGAGTGACGGAGAGGTGCAGTTGAAGAAGCTCGCCAAGTTTAAGGATTGGCGGTTAGAGATCTTGGTCAAATTCAGAGAAGAGTCTGAATTGAAGATCCTTGACCGTCAATCCCAGTCCGGTGGGGAAAGAGCCGTTTCCACTATTTTCTTTGTGATGGCATTACAAGGCTTAACGCAGGCGCCTTTGCGTATTGTAGACGAAATCAACCAGGGAATGGATCCAAATAATGAAAAAATGGCTCACAAACACTTGGTTCATACCGCTAGTATGACAAGCGAAAGTCAGTACTTCTTGGTGACACCCAAGTTGTTGACGGGGTTATACTATCATCCCAGCATGAAAATACATTGTATTTTCACAGGCCCCTTAATAGACCCTTTCAAGAAGGACGATACGGCTTTTATGGATTTCAGTAATCTCTATTAGTGGTAGTATTTATTATGTACAAGTAATTTACTGTAATTTATTTATACAGGTATCGACTCTCTCTTTGGTTTCATCTAAACCAATCAAGTCTACAAGTTCAGGGATACTCAATCCAGGAGCTCCACCGCTCAATGCAAATCTGATGGATTGGAATATGTTTTTCTTCTTATACTCCGATTCCTTCACCAGTTCAAGTTTATAGTCGCCATCTATAAAGCCTTGTAGAATACTTTTACAATTATCAGGGACGTTTTCCCAGTTGTACTCGGGAGATTTGAACAAATACCCGTGGTTGTGCACTTCATCTAAAGTGTTAATATTGGGCAAAAGCTTCTTCAATACCTTTACCAAATACACTTTATCGTCTGACAAAGCTGAGTACATTTTTGCCAATTCTTGTACTTTTGCATCGTCCTTTACAAGCTCTTGCAAGTGGGCCTTGTTGAAAAAATACAATTTGGCATCGCTTACCTTGGCGTTTCCTTTTGTCAAGTTATCAAGAGAGAATTTCAAAGTCAATTGTGATAAGTCGCTGACTTCGGAAACAGGCTTCCCAAGCTCAGGTCTGGGAGGTGACCATCCGAATAAAGCCACAAAGTTCACCAATGCTTCAGGAAGGATGTTGTCCTTCATGGACAAGACGCCCTTGATTCCATCTCTTTTGGAAAGTTTCTTATCCTTTAACGATGTGAGAAGGGGGATGTGAATAAACTTGGGAGGTTCCCAGCCGAATGCCTTATATAGAGCTACATGTTTGGGGGTGGAGCTCAACCATTCTTCGCCCCTGATTACGTGGGTAACGCCCATCAAGTGGTCGTCTACTACATTAGCAAAATGGTATGTGGGGAGTCCGTCGGACTTCATGATGACAAAGTCGTCGTATCTCCGGTCATGGCTGTTGACCTGCGGCTGGAGGTCCAACTCCCCGTGTACGAGATCTGTAAAAGAGTCGTATTTCTCCGGCGACTTGAATCGAACTATGGAATCTGTGTGTGGCTGTACCGCTTCGGTGAAACACTTTCGATCGTATGTGACAGTGGTTGGGGGTTTCAATTTCATTGCAGATTCTCTCAATTGGTTCAATCTGTCTTTGGAGCAGCCGCAGTAGTACGCTTGGCCGGTTTCAAGCAAAATGTTGATATACTTTTTGTAGATTTCACGTCTTTGCAGCTGCTTATAAGGAGCGTTTTCTCCACCTTCAGCTGGGCCCTCATCGATATCAATCCCGCACCACTTGAGGGTATCGTATATGTTCTTCTCTGCATCGGGTACCAACCGGGACTGGTCTGTATCTTCGAGTCGGAGGATGAATTTCCCCCCAGTATTTCGGGCCAAGAGGTAGTTATAGAGGGCTGTTCTTAGGGAACCCAAGTGCAAATAGCCGGTGGGAGACGGGGCGAACCGCGTGACAGCCGGCGTACGGGGGTGTATGGACGAGGAGGCAGCCGACACCACCGAGGAAGATTTGAAGGAAAAATTCGTGTAGTGTCTTAGAAGGTTCATATATTGCAAAGCTGCGAAAATTTTTCAGATATGTCCATTTACTATAGAGACGGTACGGCTAGCATGAGTGTAAATAACGTGAACGGCGTCAATAGCGGGAGCGGGGTGAGCAGTGTTCAAGTGGGCAACGTGAGCAGCGGCAGCGGCAACGATTATTCGAGGGCTCACATGAGTGTTATCAGCAACAAGTTCTACCTTCACAAGTCGTTTGATATTCAGAGCGATATGGAGTTTTTACCGTTGATACCTCGTTATGGGGGATACATAAAGCTGTCAGTGGCAGAGGAGTGGTAGATAGAGCACAGCATATTAATAAACGATTTACGACTACGTGGCCTGGTAGGTAGTGCTGTGGGGTGCGGTGGTGCGAGCTGGTACCGCCGTCTGCGTCCAGCATCGTGCGTGGCGGAAATAAGCCTAAGCGGAAATAGAGATCGGCCGAATTCGGTGGCATTTGCAGCGTCATTATTTATGCTGCGAATATCCCTGATCTTTATCTTTTATATCGACCAACATGAAAGACGACAATTCTTCTGGCAAAGCTTCGCTCGATGATGTGAAGGATAACCTCAGGGCCCTTACCAGGTCGCTTATGCTTCTCACGAACGAGTCGTTCAATGAGATGAAGAAATCTTTTGACGAAACTGACTGGGCCAAAGAGTTCAAGGCACTAGAAGTGCCGGTGAAGGAAAGCTGGAACTATCCACCGGCCTACGAAACGCGTGAACAGCCCACTGATGGTGGTGCCACGTCGAGCTCTTCGTGGGGTTCGTATTTCTTATTCTCCAAGTTTGGTCTTGTCAGCTACGGGCCTCCTCTGGTTCGCAAGTACAACGACTGCGTGGATAAGAACGGTGAGCAGGTGTACGACACCAATGGGTACTGGAGGTGTTTGTTTCCCAACGCCGAGATCGGGAACCGTTTTTTGAAGCGCAAGAAAGACTTTGCCGGCACTATTTTGACCAAAGAGGACTTCCAGGAGGAAGTGGCTCGCGCAGGGGCTGATGTGGAGGCCAGAAAGATTGATTTGGGTAGCAAGGGGATTTTCTTCAAGCTGTACGAGGAGCTCATGGACTGGCAGTCGATCATGTACCGGAACGTGCAGGAAGAGCGTAAAAACCGCAAGGCCCAGTGGATTGAGCAGTGGAAGCAGCGGCACCCCGAGTGGCACGAAAAGCATCACCAATGGCACGAAAAGCATCGCCAGTGGCACGAGAACTGTCCGGGGCACAAGCGTCATGCCAAACAGGAAGAACGTGCTGAGAGAAATGCTGCCAGCCAGCCGAATCCCCAGGACGTCCCCCAGACCACCGTGCCTCAGACTCTAGTCTCGACCACCCAGTCGAACGAAAATGGCGACATGGTTTTCAAAGATGTCAAGACAGAGTACTTTGCAGACGGCACCTCGGTGACCACCACCGTCACCAGGTCCAAGCCGTTTAGGAAAGACTGGAGCGTTGAAGAGGTCCGTGAAACAAAGGGCGAAGAGAAACCAAAGGGCTGGTTTTGGAACTAGGGTAGCCTAGTAGCTGCACAGCTGGCAGCGACGGGAGAACTCCAGTAAATCTTGTGTATATATGGTTTAGGATTTGAAACTGTTTTTCTTATTGTGAATAGCGAATGTAAATGAAGATACGAAGTAAATATCTATTCTGGCTCCCCACGATCAATCCTTAATTCTCGCGAAGACAAAACGCAATACCTTAATGAACCCTCTCAACAAGATCATCTTTCTTTCGGCGTTTCTCGCGTCCGGGTTCCTCTTGATCCTTCTACTGTGTGCGTTGTTCGACCAGTACCTCCCGCTATGGGTCATTTTCATCTTTTTGATAGCTCCTTTACCAAGTATTCTCGTGCTGTCGGTGGAGCACACGAGAGACGACTTTCTCACCTTCAGTAATGACCGGGGAAACAACCCGTCGCTGTTGCTGGAGTTCTGCAAATACATAACCCTGATCCTTGTTGTCAGTGGAGTGGCGTTGCCGCTTGTTTTATACCATTCCAACTTGATTGAGTTGGGCAGCATGATTATGAGTATCATTGGAGGCTTGATAGTCTACGTGGATATCGTTATCTTTATATGGTTCTTCAGCGAGGTGGAAGAGGAGAATGATGATTTCAATTTCTAAGATGGCATGAATTGGTTGTTGAGTTTACTAGCAGGTATAATAGATATGTTTAAAATATATTAGGTATAGTCATTGCGGTTGTTTGTTCGGTCATTCGGTCATAGATCATTCTTCCTCTCATATTCCTCTCATGTTCCTCTCATGCTCCTCTGTCCTTTCTCCTTTCCCCTCTCTCTCTCACCATTCTCCCAATTGAACTCCTTCTAGGTCACTTTCGTTCCTCGTTCATTCCTCTACCCATATACTCTATCTAATTCAAAACTACAAGCAAAAGAATCAATATCACAGTAAGCACAATGATAGTCGTCAACGACCCGTTCTCCTGGACCTTGGCCCTGAACTCCGAAAGCCGGGCATTCGTGCTCCTGATTCTCCGACTGGCCCCGTCTGTGCCGTTTTCAAGGTCGTTCAAAAGTATCATATGGTCATCCAATTCCCGGTTTATGTCTATGCCCATCAGTTTCTGTATCTGTACTGATTCATGCAACACATTTAAATCTTCGTCTTGGCTGAGAAGCTGCTGTTGGTGCTGGGCAAACATCTGGTGATTGTTGAGGTCATCGACCAGCTCGTCGGGCTGATCACGGTACGGCTTAAAAGATTTTGTGCCCATGAGTTCGTTTCTAAGCTCCTCGTCGTTATCGTTGTTGTCGTCCTTGAACCTTACCGATTTACTCTCTCTGTCCCGTGGGGGTTTGCTGACCTGCGGGGTTAGAGTAAAACGATATTCGTCTATGTTTATGGATGAGTCTGTCGACAATGAGTCGAGAATGGTGTTGTACTTGGCAACAATAGCTTGGAGTGACGAGCTTGACGAGTGCTTGTAGTCATCTTCTAGGTATGCTAAGTTCTTCTTGATCTTGGAGAGGGCGTTGAAAAGATCGAAATTGTCGTCGGAGGATGGCAGAAGTTGGAGCTCAAGAAGCTGTGATCGCTCTTCCACCGTCGACTCGAGCTGCTTGACAAGCGTCTGGGTCTGGAATAACAAGCTCATGATCAATTTGAGGTAAAGCCGTTAGAGGGTGCGAAAAGGTAATTTAGATAACAGAGGTTGGGAAAGAAGATATGTTTGGTTTGAAAAGACTATTGAGGGATTATTTGTCATAGTGGCTATTTGTCATAGTTACCCAGCTAGTACAGAGCAGTGGATGGCTTTGTCTTGCAATGGCTTATAAAGTACAACATCTATTACGCATTACATATTCTATACAATCTCTAACATTAGGTAGTCGTCTCTCATAGGCCTCGTTGCACACACGGGGCATCTTTCTTGCGGCGCACGCCTGCGTACGGCCGTCCTCGAAGCTTTACAACGAAGGTGTTGTTCGGTATGGAGGTGTCTAGGTCGACTACCAAGTCAAGTAAGGTCTGTTCCATTTCCCGCTGTTCTTCCAGCAACATATCTTCCATGCACTCTAGCATGGCCCTGTTGTTTGTGGCACCATCTTTGAGGGTATTAAGGTCTTCCCAGAATTGTCTATGATTGAACTGTCGAATCGTATCTTTCGGAGGAACCGGAGGCTTCCTGGATTTTGTAGGTGTGAAAGGAGGTATATGACCTCCTTCTGGGTGGTTGATAACACTCCTTTGGACTTGTTGACCCAGTGTCTGTACTCTCAGAGTGCTCATGTGAACATTTGTCTGAATAGTCTGTGCAACGAAAGGATTCTTCTCCGGACTGGCCCTGGGCAGCACCAGCAGCTGGGACGACACCAGCAGCTTGTGGAACAGCGGAGACGAGAAGAGCGAGTGCTGTGAATGTTCCAGTCGCTGGTCCGAATAGTAGTCAAAGTAATCGTCTTCGTCGCCCGCACCCGGCAGTGAATCTGGATCAAGCGTGCCAGCTGCTGGGTCTTCGCTTTGAAAACCTTCAAAAGCAGTTTCAAGACTGGCAAAGAGGTCTTTGGTCCTGTAGCTCATATGTATGTTGTGATTGGGTTCAGAATTGAAACTAGGGGCTGTGGAGGCTTATAAGGAATTAGAATAAAAATAAGGGTTTAGACGACTGCAACGCACATAGGTTACACAAAATCGCGTCGATTGATTAAAAGGAGGTGGGGCTGCAAATCTTAAAAACACTTGACTGCTAGGAGGCAGCAGACGAATAACTTGGGGTACAAATATAAGTATAATGATATAGAGAATATTACTGAAACGCCTTTCCTTAGTGCTGGATGCTGCTCTTCCCTCATCTATGCTGGCTGCTCCCGACTAGGACTCGCGCTTTCCCTCTTTAGCCCTTACAGGTTCGGTTGGCGTTGACGCTCGGCTGCGCTTGTTCAGGAAATAATTGTTTGGGGCAGACATAAATACGAGTTGTTTTTGTTTTTAAAGATGCGTCGTTGGATCTTTAATCTCGTCAATGCGCCGATCACTTTGACGGACTAGTGCAGGGGAAAAATATGACGATCTACTGTGTGTTTTCCTGGTGATCCGTCGCCTGATTTGATGCATTCAGAATCGGGGAAGTTGACGCTCCACACGTACCGGTAAAAAAAAGTCGTGCATGAGATGATATTCTAGGAGGTTAAGATAGCGTGGAATAACAAGACACTACAGCAAGTATGGCAGCATACCAGTGGTGAAATTTTCAAGACCCTTGGGGCCTTTTTTTTTGACCGTGTTCTCACTGTTTAACTACTGATGAAGCTCCCTTGTCTCCTCTAAAGCCTCATCACTTTTTCGCAACCATTTTGACTGCAAAGTCTTTGTAAACTTCCTTAACAAATTCGTGGTCCAAGATAAAAGACTCTAAACGGTACTCCCTCAACCCCATATTTCTCAATAGTCTTTGATTGTGTTTCACTGACCATGCACTTGTCATTCCGTGCAGCCGGTACAGAGATATCCTCTGCGCAGAAGAATTCTGATGTCTATATTACCGGTTCACCCATCCCTAAGACCCCTTGTCCCCATCTGCACCACCTCCATCGACACAATTTGAGGCCCTTTCATCTCACTTCCAGCTCGCATGCCCCTAAACATGGCAAGCATTTCTTTTCAAACCCAAGAGAAGAATATAATCGAATAACGTACGGAAGCGACATCTATCCAGCTGGTTGTAAAGTCGAGACAGCCAAACAGAAGGTCCACAACGCATGTGCCTCCATCAAAGATTCCTTCAGAGACCCCTTCGGCTCTTTGTTCAATTTCAATCTGCAGCCCTTTGAATCTGCTGTGAAGGCTGAAAAACCTAAACCTTTCTCAACTATTAAAACAATAAGCGAAGGGGTGAATCAGAGTACTTTACACAAATATGCAAAATCCCATGACTTGATTTCTTATAGTGATAGCAGCCCCAACTTGATTTATCAACCGGACAACAAGATCGCACCAAAGACGGGAACAACTGAAGTCGAAATGTTCAACCACATAGCTGAATTCACACCCGAGTCTATGAAGGAAAAAGGAGGTAAGTCTTCAGAACTCAGCACCTTAGACTCCGAAAAATTTAGTGTTCCTTCCCTCGAGAGGGAAGATGGTAGAGATGCCTCCAAGTTTTTATTCAAATCAAGGAATTCGAAAACTCTCAAGTTTGTTTACCAACCCTCTGTTGATGGATTCGATTACAAATACATTTCTCCTGAGCAGGATAGTGATGATAATGGCCACAAAATCTATGAGGACGATCTCCTGGAAATCCTTTTTGCCCTTTCTCCTAATGAGAAACAACCAATTATTGTGAAAAATAATATCCCTGTAGTTCTAAAAGGAGCCTCCGGAGAGAGGACCATAAAAGTCCATTCAAACAAGTATTTTGACAACGAACAAGTAATAACATCCGTAGTGATGAGTAATGAAGATCTACGTGCCCTAACTGTATGCCAAACAGCAAATATGAATTATCTCAATTGGGAACGAGAACAAAAAGAACGAAGGAAAAAATCAACCCCATTTACAACCATTTCTAATTGGGTTTCGAGAGTTTCCGGTAAGAAAGAAGCTCCAAACTTTGTCGAAGAGGCTGAAAAGATGATACCACCAGTTGAAGACTTTAACATTGAGTAAATTATAATACATGTTATACAAATATATAACAAGAGTCCATATTTGATCTAGTAGTATATGAGACATACTATGATCCCTTTGCCTCAGAATAGGCTTCTAGTTGACCTGAACTCCTGTCTGAAAAAATTCCACACCCTTACACTCTCGCAGTCATTCACTAGTCTTGGTTTGTTTATCGGATATTCAGCTTCGAACTTCCGTGAGTCAAAGTCTTTATTACAATAGATCTTGAAAGTATTATAATGCAGAATGTTGTCTTCAGGGTTCCATGGTTTTGGGATAGGATCATCAGAAAAATGAATGAGTTTTACACTTTTCAAAACTTGTGCTGCGTCCCAATTTGCATTAGAATCGTGATCTACGAATGGTAGATTCTCAGAGTCAGAACAGAACTTAGCATGAGTTAATTCCTTGAACTCACCAGTTAATACCCCATACACCCTGTGATCTAGCAAACCTACCTTCAAGTTCAAATCTTTGTGCTTTCCTTTTAAGTTGTCATCAATAAACCTATTGATGATTTCCATGTCGTAGTCTTCGCTTTTGAAGAGCTTGCTTCGAGAAGTAAGCGACCACCACCAAGGATTTTGCACATACTTTAATAGCTCATAAAACATTTCCCTATTCGGTTTCAAAACAATTACATGAGTTCCAAAGAAACTGTCTCTGTTCTCAAACTTATGTTTGTCACATAGAATGGATCTTGGATTTGGGTCTTCTGAAACTCCATTTTTGGGGATTTGAAGCGTTCTATGCAGAATATGCTGATCCGATAGCCAATATGCCTGTGGCATGGCAATATCTATGTCATCAGGCAAATTAAAGAGCTCATTCAAGTTTTGAGGATGATTCACCATATCCATGGTTGCATTCATCAACATGCTATCAGCATCGAAGTAAATCAATCTGTCATAATCAAGGCTGAAAATGTGCAATTTTGTGAGGGAATGTTTCCAGGCACTATCATTGTCGAATCCAGCTATCAAGTTGATCCCTTTAAAAATTACATTACCTGTAACGGCTGAAATTTGAGCAAAATCACGGGAAGTTCCGGGAGAGGTAGCCAAATCTTTATTGTACAATATCACCAAGTCACCCTTAGGCTCTGCCAGTTGAAGTTGGAGGAAGTTTTCTGTTGCTAACTTCAAATATTCGATATTGGTAGCATATTGAACATAGGCTAATTTTTTTAGCGAGGTAGATGGTTGAGCTTCCAAATAAGGCTGGGGGAGGATTACAAGATGCTCTGCTAAATGCGAGCTAAGTGGTAATGGTTGGCCAAAAAAATAGAATCCCACACAGTAGAATATTACTACGGCAATCAGTAGTATTTCCCATTTTTCAAATCCAGTTCTCATGATTGAAGTAATTCACCTTTTGATGCTCAAATCAAGTCCTGCGTGGAGGAACTTTTGACCGCACCTTACATAATCTTGAATATTCAGAAACTTGTCAATGTTGACTAGCTTAGACTTTTCAAGCCTCATCGTATCAACTTGACTTCTGGGAAGATATCTTTGAAACAGGTAGAGTATTCCTGCTTAAATAATTTTAGCATGTTTCTTTTTCTAAAGCCAATCAGCCCAAGTTTATGAAAAGCATCAACAAGGATCTGAGAGTGTGTGCTCTCTCCAGTATAGATGACAACAAACACATCACCCTTACATCACATGAGCTTTTGGTGCTAGTTCAAATTCGCCACTGGCTTTCTCCAACCTTTTGGTGGATAACTTTGGGAGGTATACGGCAGTGAGGCCATCGAGTACCGAAGCTATGAGACTGGTAAAAACATCTGGTCTTTGGCTACCACCCACAGGACAGGTGCTTACCTGTATTCCAGAAGGTATTGTTATACAGAACAGATACGAACCCGTGATTAGCTGAACTTTAAATTGCAAACAGACTCTTCGTATAAGCTTCAATGCTACTAACAGAAAGTTATACATTTGATGCTGGGTTCATTGCCTTCAAGTTTCATTAAACACCCGAGAGTTATTATGTCAAAACGTGATATAAAAGATAATTGGATTTGAGAGATATCGGCTTATATATAAACTTCTGGTAGAATATTGGATTCAACAAGTATCCGAGATAGTTTAGTGGCTAGAATCTCCGCTTGTCGCGCGGAGGACCGGGGTTCAATTCCCCGTCTCGGAGTTTTTGCGTATCAACAATTTTTTTTGATTTCAAGGAGGTCCAACGTATGGCTCTATTTGAAAAGAAAGATTGGTGTGTTCTTCGAAACTAAGATAAAGAGTCGTAAGTATGTAAGCTTATTCAAAACGTGACTTGCAAACGTAAGTTTAAGATGTTCGACAAAACTGATTTAAAGACTTGAATACTCTGGGGACAATACAACATTTGGCTGCGAAGTCATATAACTTATATATACTCTTAACTCTGTCGACGTACACAAAAGTGGAAATCCAAACTCTCACATTGGATGAAAGCCGTTACTTTGTGGTTTTGAACTGTGCAGTACGACTCAAACGGCAGAGCACCGCCGATCCTGCTTTAGTATTTTTGGATATGATATGCAGTCCAAAACCCCTCTTCTCCTTTTCCCCAAAAAACCGGCTGAGCTTCAATTAACGCTTGAAATCTTGTCACAGCACTAAGTCCACAAGTAGTATACAGTTTGCTCAGTTGACGGGAGTAGGTATCCTAGTTGGTTGAGGAAACTTCAAGGAGTGTTCACTCGTAACATGAAAAAAACCTTACAGCGCTAGACAGCAGTTTTCTATCAAACAAACGCGGCTTCATGGCACCACAGATTGGTAAAAGTTTATTGTGTTTACAGAAAGAAGCTATGAAACAGCCTGATTGGGGCTGATTTTTTCAGCCCCCGGAATACCCAACAGCCTCCAAATTAAGGGTTAGATGCACTTGCGAAAGTGTATTTGGTAATTTGTGCTACATATATCTCGTAAAAATAGCGCTAGAGTCTATAAATATCCTGGGCAATCCTTGAAACCAGTATTTCAATTTTATGGACTGAAAATGGGCGCCTTTGGACCTGAATTGTTTGACGATGACTTAGCGTGTGATATATTGTCATTCTCTCTCCATTTGGATGAACCTTTCCCTAAGTTCAGAGAGACATTTACCTACAGCATTGGAACTGATTTTTTAGATTCCGATGAAGGCAACGAAAACCTTGTATACGCTCTATTGGTTGCCGGTTTGATAAACATCGAAAGCATTCACAAACGGAACGATTTGCAACTCCCCAAACGACACAAAGAAAACGTGATGAAATTCGTTAACCAACATAAATCGGCATGGGACTCTTTATCTCCAATGCAGAAGAGAGAATTAATAGGTCTTTGCTCGCAGGCTACCGAGGTAGTGAAATCTCTGGACAAATCAGAGTTGTATAGTTTGTGGCGTGAAACAGATGAAGAGAGCTTCCATAAATGGCTTAGCTGCGTGGACGAAATCTACAATGACGTAACTCCTTAGTGTATAGTATAGAACAAGAAGATTACATGATTCAAGGACACAATTTACGCATATGCAGTATTTTTGTGCGTAGTGTAGAGTCCGGCCGCACGCGCACAGTAGCTCTAAAATTTTTCACTTCCAGATAGTGATTTATTAGTATGTCATTATTTAGGAATACTGTGGGAACAATACGCAGCAGTTTGACTGGTGATGGTACCTTGGGGCTCTCGTGGATCAATGTTATGCAAAAGCGTAACGCCACTAAGAAAGTTTCTGGTTCGAAAACTAACAAAAACGACTCTGCGGGTAGAAGGTTGGGTCCAAAGGTTCACGAAAGTCACTTTGTCAAGCCAGGCCAGATTATAATGAGGCAAAGAGGAACAAAGATTCACCCTGGTGAAAACACGGGAATAGGTAAAGACCACACTATCTTTGCTTTAGAACCAGGCTATGTAAGATTTTACTATGATCCATTCCACCCATTGCGTAAATATGTGGGTATTGCATTAAAGAAAGATTTAACGCTTCCAACTCCTCATTTTGAACCAAGAATAAGAAGATTTGGTTATGCCCCACTCACTGATCCTGATCAGGCTGCACAGGAAGAATCACGTATGTCGAGACAGGAGTACTTGCAACAGCCAGAATTGCAAAAAAGTCATGCAAAAGACTTGAAGAAAGCTCAAGAGAAGCTTGAGAAGTTCAAATCACAATTACCCGAGTTCGTAAGCGTCAATGAACCTCATCAGGTTGATCTCGTTGCTGACAAGTTATTAAATGTCTATAAGTTAACCAGATTGGGCCAATCTGTCGAAGAAGCAAATTTGCAGTCCACTTTCAACTACTTCCACAGTCTCAAATTGAAAGTGAAAGTTGGTGAAATTTCCGAATCCGAGCTCGTTGAATTGAAAGACAGCTATACGAAATTATTTAAAGATGTTGACTCTAAAGTAACTGTTACTGTCGGTGGTAACTTGTGTAAGTACTTAACTCCAGAACAAAGAAGACAAGAAAGGGAAAGGGTGATCAGTGAATTGGACACTTTCCAGGATAAGTTGATTACAAAAGAGAGTAAAGAAATCATCAGTACTTTGATAGGTACCCCACTTGTATTTACCAAAGCCGAGCAGACTGCATTGACCACTAAGTACTTGCCAGCTGTGTTGCCAGAATCTGTAAAAGAGACTGTGGTCACGGACATCAACCCTAAGAAGGTCCCTAAAAACATTACGCTTGTTAAGAAATTCGAGAATTCCACTAAAGAAGTAAAGGTAATTGGTAGAACCAAAGAAGCCTACTTGTAGTGATATTTGTAAATAAGATTGTACATAGAGCTGATAATAAAAAATTGCACTGATCAAACTAGTACTGAAAAATCGCGTCGAGAAAAAACTATTACTGAATACTTTAGATACAACCGCCTTTACATAAAACTCATTAATAATGGAGAACTTGTGGGATAGAGTGAAGGAATCCAAAGCCTACGAAGAATATCAAAAGCTTGCTGTGACCTACCAGAAGTTCATTGATCAGTCAGTTCCATTCACCTTCTACAGATGGGCTGCATTTGGGGGGGCTCTTTTTGTCTTTGTTATACGTATAGTGTTTGCTCAAGGCTGGTACATCGTTTGCTATGCATTAGGTATCTATCTTTTAAACTTATTGTTGGCATTTTTAACTCCTAAGTTTGATCCATCCTTGGAACAAGAAAGAAGAAGCGAATCTATTGAAGAAGGTTTGGGAGAAGATGATGCTCCTCCTCAAGAACAGGAGGAAGAGTTTAGGCCATTCATAAGAAGGTTACCTGAGTTCAAATTTTGGTACAATTCTATTAGAGCAGTCGTCATATCTTTATTCACCACTTTATTCACTTTCTTTGACATTCCTGTGTTCTGGCCAATTTTGTTGATGTACTTCATCATTTTGTTCACCTTGACCATGAGAAGGCAAATACAGCACATGGTCAAATACAAGTACTTGCCATTTGACTTTGGCAAAGCCAAATACAAGCCAAGATCTTAGTGAACGGGTGTGATTGTGAATTTTGTTTGTAGACATGACAGTGCACTCTTTTTGTACCATATTATAGCCTGAACTTGAAATAAGTCCTGCTCAATACGCAGTTATATATCTATAATCTAAACTGATAGGCAACAAATAGATAACTTGACATCTCATTCTCCATTCCCTCTGAATTTGCATTCGCAGTGTCATTTATTGAGGCTTAAAAATGGAAAGTCGCGGAGACAACTCGAAGTTTCCAATCTTAAACCCCTAATTACTGGAACCAATTCTACATCATGAGTAGGGCTGAAGTTGATCTCCAAACTAGCGTGAAAAAGGCTTGCAATCAAGAGGAAGTTCCTCCTAAAAGAAAACACGTCAGAAACTGTATTGTGTACACTTGGGATCATAAGAACGCTAGAGCTTTTTGGCATGCTATCAAGGTTCAACCATTACAGAGCGATGAAGTCCAGTTGTTCAAATCTTTGGTGACGATCCACAAGGTTTTGCAAGAGGGACACCCCAATTCCTTGAAGGATGGTTACAGAAATAGGGAATTTATCAGTTCCTTGGGATCAATTTTTCCGGCCCAAGGTTCAAGCTACGGTAGACTAATCAATCAATACGTCAAGTACCTTTTGAAAAAGTTGGACTTCCACAGAAACAATCCCAGCTTCAACGGTATGTTTGAATATGAAGAATATATTTCCTTGAGAGCTGTGAACGATCCAAACGAAGGTTACGATTCTGTCTTGCAATTGATGGATTTGCAAGACGCAATTGAAGACTTTCAAAAGTTAGTTTTTGCTACTATCAATCAAACCCCTAACAACTTGTGTAAGGTCAGTGCGTTAATACCATTGGTCAGTGAGGCCTATGGTATCTATAAGTTCTGTACTTCCATGTTGAGAGCATTGTACCAGCAATTGGGTGACGATGATGTTCTACAGGCCTTGTTCGATAGATTTGACTCACAACACTTTGTTTTAAGGGATTTTTTCACTGACTGCAATTCCATAAAATTCTTGACTACTTTGGTCTCTATTCCTAGATTGCCAAACTCTCCCCCAAGTTTGAAGGTAGGTGATGGGGAAGGAAGTACACCAAGACCAAAGTCTGCCGCCCCTTCGACCGAAAACTCGACTCCTCAGATCTCTGCTCAACCCACGTCCGTATTCGAGCCACCTGCTGAGCCTCCTGCAACGGACCTGATTTTCCTTCAGCAGACAGGTGTCTTCAATCAGCAATTGGCTGATCAGCAAAGATATCAACAAGAATTAGAGGCCCAACGCCAGCAACAAGTTCAGGATCAATTGGCTCAACAGCAAGCGTTTGAGCAGCAGCAAAGAGATCAACAGCAAAGATTCTTGCAAGAACAGCAGATGTTGCAACAACAGCAGACACAACAACAAGTGTCTAGAGTGTCGGAGTTAGAGCATGATTTGATCATGTTCAAGAATCAATATGATAATGACCAACTGTTGTTACAACAGTATGACTCTAGGGTCAAGTCATTGGAGAGTGAGTTGATGCAGTTGAATGAGAATGCCACCCAACAGGTGGCTTCCAAGGATGAACAAGTCAGAAACCTTGAAGACCAAATCAGCAACTGGTCTAAAAAGTATGAATCATTAGCTAAATTATACTCCAAGTTGCGTCAAGAACATTTGGATTTGCTTTCAAGGTTTAAAAAGATTCAACAAAAAATCAGCAGTGCTCAAGAGTCTATACAGAAGAGGGAGAAGTTTGAGAAGGATTTGAAGTCTAAGAACCTCGAATTAGCGGACTTGATCCGTGAACGTGATAGAGCAAGACTAGACCTTGATAGGCTTAGAGGTGCTAAGGATCAAGAAATCGAGAAATTGCAGGCTGAAATCAGAGAGTTGAATTCTCATGTCAACGAATCTGGTAAGTTGCAATCCATGAATTTATCCAGTGTTATGTCTAGTCACAAAAAAGAGATTGATGAGCTCAAGAATCAATTGAATGAGAGAGATTCTCATTTTTCACAATTAGCTCCTGAGTCCTTACAGGAAAAACTCAAGGAGAAAGAGATTGATTTGGAAATTGCACAGGAGTCTTTGGAAAGTGCTTTGAATGAGCTTGCCTTGTCAAAAAATGACCAAGAGGACATTGTCAATGCTGAAATTGACCAAATTCTATTGAGAAACATCGACAAGTTCCGCTCCTTAATTGATTTATTCTTAAACAATAACATTAAAAGGATACAAAACACCAAGCACGATTTGGAGTCCACCATTCAAGCTGGTAATTTGAATGCCTCTCCTGAATACGTGTTGTCGATGATTGAAGCTTGTTCTGATTTGGCCTCAGACTTTGCTACTGTATTCAACGACTTTGTAATTGATGGCAAAAGCTCTTATGAAGATGACTCAAGCTATTCTGCAATCATCTTAACTAGTTCGGAATTGACCACAACCCTCAATGACCTCATGCTTAATATCAAGGGTATTTCTAGAGCACTTCCCCAGGAAGCAGAAGATGAATTATTGTTGCTCTTTTCAGATGCCTTAAATGACACTGAAAGTTATTTTCAAGAAATCACTTCCAAAAACTTGGACAAGCTCGAAGATGATGACGACAAACTTGACAAGGTTATAGACTCAAATTTGCAATTGCAACGCAGCTTGCAGGAGCTTACCACTTCTGTTGAGAAATTGAGGTCTTCTAAAGGTATCAACTTTTCACTGGGCAACTTGGACCAGATGGTGGATGATGAGATGTCCCAGACAGCGAAAACCATCCAAACTGCTTCCAAGTTTTTGGCTGATCTCTTGTCTAGCCCAAATATCAAGGGTTCAAATTTGGAGGTCCATGGTGTCATTTTGAATGCTGCTCAAGCAGTTATTGAGAGTGTCTCTACGTTGATTAGGGCTGCGACTGAGTCTCAGCGTGAGATCGTCAGCAAGGGAAGAGGTGAACAAACCCGTACTGAGTTTTACAAGAAGAACAATAGATGGACTGAAGGGTTGATCAGTGCCTCCAAAGCAGTCGCTGGTGCTACTAATATATTGATTCAAACGGCTGACGGTGTTCTTAGAAACAAGAATTCTCATGAACAATTGATTGTTGCTTCTAATGAAGTTGCTGCTTCTACAGCTCAATTGGTGGCTGCCTCCAGGGTTAAGGCCAATTTTGTTTCGAAGACTCAAGATAATTTAGAAACTGCCTCCAGTCTCGTTTCTTCTGCCTGTAAATCTTTAGTATCAAAGGTACAAGACTTATTAGAGACGAACGACTCTAACCAAAATGACATTGATTTAAGCAAGTTAACACCATATGAAGGCAAGACTGTTGAAATGGAACAACAAGTGGAGATTTTGAAGCTTGAGAACCTGTTGAGTGCTGCAAGAAAGAGATTGGGAGAAATCCGTAAACATGGTTACAAAGATGATGTGAGCGATGATGAGAACTAAACTAGACCTATTATAGTTTCGAATAAAAAGTACCAGATCTTAACTTCTTAGTTCACCTAAGAGGTGTTCTTAATGGCTAGAGCCCACGTAGTAAAACTTTTCTTTCGTATCTGGTATTCGATGACACCATGATAATCTCTTGTTCTCTCCAATGAGTAGCGAACTTTTACTCCGTGCATATGAGTTTTGTGAAACCATACTGAAGTACATATAGAGTGATAACCCACTTGAGAACTAGTGAGTGTACAAAATTTAGTGATTCATAACCGAAAGATTTACTGTTAATGTTTAATTGTCTTCATTCAATCAATTGACATTAAGATAATTACCTCATTACAGGTTTGGTATATCACAGTTTTTATATATATTCGAATTAGGAATGACTTCAAGGTATGATTCTATACTATGTATCATAAAATTGGTGAAAATCACGAATTCCACTTATCTAAATGCTAAAGCAAAGGACATCATCTCATCATCTTACCAGCCATAGATTATACAGCCAAAGGCAGAATGTATGACTTAATGTTATTCCTCTGAAACAGATTTTAATCTCAAATGTACGATATCAGGATATAATATATAAAATGGTAGTGTGTTTTCCAAAGAGCTCAACTATGGGGGATACATTTCTCATTCTGATATTCAATTTGGAGTGCCAAAGCAGCACTAATATACTATAGGGATCATGGAGAAAGTGGTGCACAAGATCGCTAACCTTGATCTTCAACTGTGTACTTACATATTGCGACATAGGCTCGCTAGGCCAGGATCATTAGAAGAACCTGTAACACGGGCGGTATAAGTTCCATTATTCAAATTAAATAACTTTACCTGAATTGATTAGCTTGCTCTCAGCTGATGCTTGGGAAATTATTCCGCTTAAGTATCTTAAAGCTTTTCGTCATACATTTTGCAACCAATAACTCGCACTACATTCGGAAAATTCTGATCGTGAACTCCTCTGTTCAGCTACTCCAACACAAACCGATTTTTAACATAAAGTGTTCTTCCCTTGTTCTGTCTTATAAGATGAATACAAAAATACACATATCGTTGTACACACCAGATTAGTGCTATGTTTCATCAAATTAAATAATATAAAATATTGAAGATAAAGTAAAATTTCGCATTCACAGCCAGAAAAAAGAGCGGAAATCAAAACGTTGAAATCCAAACCATGACAATATTAGTTTCCACACGACCAATGAAACTTTTATGTCACAAATAAGTAACAGCAGTAATAGAGCAGAAGAAATGTTCATGCCTCTGATCAAATTGTTAAATGGTACACTCAGACCACCACCTTAACGGCTTACTGAAGCAATCAAACTAAGGAATATTTTTAGGTAGAGAGAAATCCCGAGTATAAGCTGACCTACTTCAAGTATTTAGATTAGGAATAGTTTAATATACTAAAGTAAACAATGCTTAGCTAAATCAACAAAGGGACATGCCTGTATCTGGCTCATAAAGATAAAGTTGAACAAGTATTATTTTGGATGACAATGGGAGGAAGACCGGAAACACCCAAGGAGTCATAAGCGCTATTTTCGAGCTATGCGCAACAGTAAAGAAAACAGCATTCAGAAAAGTAACAGAAGCAGACTCACGATGAACGTCTTCAAATACTTTCCAAATATGACATAAGCATTGTGGCACTGTAGATAATCAAAAGCTAAGCGGTAGCTCCGTCATTAAACATGGATCATTTCTTACTAGTAATACGCTTCCCACCCAAATTACTGTAATTTGGTAAAAGATTGAATGATACGAAATGTTCTCAATGGCAAGAACGCCTGTATTATTAATAGTCTATGTAGAAGAAGATCAATTAGTTGCATAGCATAACTAATACCTTGTAACCGGAAGCTGCCAAGCACATTAGTAGAGTGAAATAAAGAACGGCACTTGTCGAGCACAGTTTTAACCACGTCTTCAATAGTTTCATTTAGATGACTATCAGAAGCAGATAACCCATGAGTTATATGTTCTCTCGCAGGAAGAGTAGAAAACTTAGGCCACGAACTTTCATCCATTGTCTTATCTGGTACCACAAACTGAGTACATCCACAATCAAACTTTTCAACGCTGGTCCAGTACAACATTTCTTAAACGATGTGTATTTCTATACAAACATAATGAGAAGAATCAAATAAAATCATTAAAAACAATTAATGTTCGAAGTATAAAAAATATGAGAAGCCAAAAAATTGATACAAAGCAACCACAAAAGATCTTGAGTTTTAATATCAGCTTGAATTGCTATAGTTAAGAAACTAGAAGTAGCTCGTCTTTACAAGTGGATATGATTTTAACTCATGGTGGAGACGCCGGAAATAGTTTTCTATATTGTTTAAACATCTGCAAACGGTGATAAAATAAGGATTGAACTAATGTCTGCGTATCTTTGGTGATAGAGAAAATATAGTCAGGGATTGATCTTGGCTGTATAGAAAGAGGTATATGAAATAGGAATAAAACAAAATCAAAAAGATTATTTACTTAAACCATCTCGCTCAACTTTACCTATTACAGCCAAGCCCATAAAATTTCATAAATATCCCTCGTAATATTCCAAGTAGATAAAAGTTTAACATAGCTCGAAGATCGTGAAGAACACCTTGGAAAAATATATAACATGAGGTATGTAAACGTGAACAACCACTTGAGGGCCAACAACTTAAGACCTAAGCCTAATTGTTTTAAAGATGCAAGGGGCCTTTCTGAGATCATGAAGCCTTACCTTGTAAACAATGGCATATAGAAATACATTAGACAACACACAAAAACTACAAAAAAGGTCTGACCCCCCGCTTATCATTCACTCAGGATGAGATAAGATGAAGGTGGTATATGTAATGCCTGCTTCCGGTTTCAGGATGAAAAAAGGCTTCAAGGGTGTTCCAGTTTTACTTCTTGTTGAACTAATTGTTGAATATTGAAAAGATACTTCTGGAATGACCTGTTTTCAACTTTTAAAGACACAGTTCTAGGACATATTAGCAAAGAAAAAAGCTGGTACCTGTTCCACTCTTCGCATATGCATACTTAGAAATATAATCCGTCAGTATACAATTAACAACTTGACGGACGCAAACATCTGCTGAATCCTAAACAAAATACACTAGTCCTCCTCACCTTGCTTAACCAACGAACTTACACAGCACGAGGCCGATTTAATGTTTGACACTATTACTAGCCCGATATTGATAAGAAAAGTCACAACACCATCAACTTTAATTTAGTAGTACAATTCTTAAAAGATTTATTCTTGGATTAAACTTATATTATAAGAGCAGCACTTAAAAGTGAACATGGCAGAATATGCATTACGAAAAGGATAAAGGATACAGCAGCTAGACCTTTGCTGAAGGCGTAATGTGACATATTTGTTCAGCAGATTAAGAATAGCACGGTATCCTTCACATTACGAGCACAGCATCCAGTGTCAAGCTAATCAGAACAAGCAAAATAGGGTTAATTCATTCATTGGCACCTGCACCTCAAGCTGTCTGAGCACTCTATGGTTGATAATGCTTTTCAAATGCTAACGAACAATACTGGCAGTCTCCGTACAAGAGTTGCGCAATAACACTTAAACTGACAGATTCAACTGTGTTTGACAAGAACCTCTTAAACACTTTGTCCGATGTTCAGAGAATTGCAATGGAGCAGCAGTGAAGCATGGCACTTCCAAATAAGAAGTTGAAGACGCTATTCAGTGTATCCATCACCCCGTGAATCATTAGCTTTTGTACCAGAAAGGGGCAGCAATAGTTGCATGTTGCTAGGCGGTTATTGTTCTATTAAATTATATATTTCATGCTCTAGGTATATGTTTAATATATTGGGTTTACACTTCGGATTTCTTTTCTTATAAATATCGCTGAATGGTACTTCTTTTTTTAATCGCCCATTGCTGTGACTAATCACAATACGTTTAGAGGGAGGGCAATCGTTCTCACGCAAGTATCCTCCTCATTCCGTCTGCTACTTCTTGTTGCTTAAATTTGGAAGCCAGTGATCTTTTGACAACCCAAATTTTGCCAGTAACTCAGATAACGCTTCATCATTAAATGATCACTGATTACTAGAGCTAGATGAATTACTGTTATTTCTCCCCCTCACAGCTTATGTTCCCTTTCCCAGAGTAATAAACGACCTTCGTGTAACCTTTACCTTTTGAAATCTGGCAGGAATCATCATTCTTACTCTGATAATTTCATGGTAACGTCTTACGGTTCCATATTGGACATACGTAGTAATATGTTACTACTTGACTCTATTGGAAGGGAGCGATCAGGAGTATGATCCAGCCGTGCACCTGAATTACAGTTGAAGCTGACTATCAGCAAGATGTACCAATCATTTGACTTTGTTCAGTTTCAACAGCTTTTGGCTTATCCCAATGTTGTCATATTAAGATAATGATCATGCTGTTGTTCATTTATTTAGATTAGTTCTGTTATGATTCCTTTATGATAGTTCGTATGAAACTGGGAAGAATTCATGCTTTTCCGGCAGCCGTTGTTGTAGCGTTGGTTCCCTTTGGATGAGGTTTATTGATAGAGCTCAATGGGCTCGAGAAAGTGAATTGAGACTTTTATAGAGATTGTATGGATCTTCTTTGAAGGATTGGCCAGAATTCAAGGACCAATACTTTAATAATGACCATGTCTTTTCTTTTACTTATTGCGAAGGAATCTAATTACCTGTTTTAAGCTCTTTTACTCAATTTTTTGATGAATAATATATAAAGGGCATTATAAACGTTGAAATTGAGCTCCTTACACCTCTCCATTTCATGGTTTCTAGCAAATTTCGGTATACATTGAGCTTATCGCGAGGTTAGCCTTCAAGACATTGTCATAATCTAATTCTTCTGAGCACTTGAATTTGTAGCAAGTTTCAATTGATTATTGTGAAGTTTGAAGACCCAGATAACCAAGTAGATGACAGGCCTTCAGTAGCGGTCGATTGGTGGTACTATTTTTTTGATATGGTAGAGCCCTTTTCGAAATGACTTCTAGCCTTTCTAAAGTTCCTGATTTTTACGTTGCGTTTCATTTGTTTTGTGATTAAAGCTGTCGATAAAATGAGATTAATGATAGCACTTTTTTCACAAGTTACTACATTTATTTCGATACAACACACTGCTAGAATTATGAAGCGCGATAAGATTATCAAGTGTTCAGAGACTTTTAGTATTTGGGATACTCAAATATCCTAGCCAAGAGGGTATCCTAATTGAGTAGATTAGATAACGGCAAACGAGCAAGAAGATTAATTAACTAGAATTGGAAGCCAGTCAACTACTATTGGAAGCACATCGTCTATCGGGCTCATTAGAGGTATGTTTCAAGTACCTTTCTATTTGTATATTTCCTATGCCCGCAATTTTTCTTTAAATTGACCCATGTGCCTTTGGTAATCGGTAATTGGTTTCAATGCTTTACTTCAACAGACACTACTCTCTTGAATCATTATCCTTTGCTCCATGGGACTGGATAGTCTTGACTTATCTATTTCAATATGCCTTGAAATACTACAAAATAAATACGGTGTCCCGGATTTAATATGTTTATCATTACGTTATAAGCTTTGTATGTGTCAAAACTGCTTTTGATATTCATACAATTACTGGCGAAAAGGTTTTTTTTACTCGTTGGAAACTGAGTCAGATAATGGAAATAGGGGACACTAGAAAAGATTAGTGCTTCTATTTGAGAATTATTACGTTTTAGTCTTTGGATTTGTTATTAAAGACGACTTGGTTGGTTTTGGGTTTTGGATTTCGACCCGTGATGCCTCGACAATATGGATACGATAGTTTATATTGTTGTCAATATTTGGTGTTTTTCATTATTGTACTTAAAATTGTGAATATCACCTTTATTCGTTAGTTAATTTAACATTCAGAAAAGTATATAAATAAAACTTCAAGGTTTTTAAAACATGATTGGTTTCATTTGAACAACAGGGAGTCTATGTAAGCTTGACTACCATCAGAGGAAGGAAGAATTAATTTTTTTGCAACCAGTACATTATGAGATTACGTAAGGTAGAATTGGAGAGCATACAGTACATGTGAACAATCGGGTAAGGGATCGCCCAACGCTGTAGTAAGAGAGACCTTAAAAAATAAAGTCGAATAATGGAGAGTTGAGAGTGACATAAAATAGTATTTGGTTCCGTGCCACTGTATATGCAAATAAAGAATAAAAGAATTCAAAGTTAAACTAAAATAATGGTGACTGAAATTCAACCCTGATAATTCCGAACTATTCTCCACTATAAATTAGATACCATTTAACACCTATTTTTTCTTTTAACGAACATGAATGAGATTCCAAAGTTTATTGAAGTTAACCTCTTTGGTTTTCACAGTTACAGTCGAATTTTTTGTGCCTCGAAATGAGGCAATTCAATACGGCACAGATGTGTTGGCATA
Organism: Yamadazyma sp. yHMH685; assembly: GCA_030571055.1. Classification (NCBI taxonomy): domain Eukaryota; kingdom Fungi; phylum Ascomycota; class Pichiomycetes; order Serinales; family Debaryomycetaceae; genus Yamadazyma; species Yamadazyma sp. yHMH685. The sequence goes on from JAJLXC010000006.1 coordinate 178,314, forward strand.
TTTAGCTGATAGCCGTTACATACTCCGCGATGACTCTGCCGTAGGCTTTCAGCTTGTGGCACAGTCATTAAAAGATGCCACTGCTGTTTCCTGACTGACAGATGAGCAGTCGATGGTCCAAACTTTGCAAACCCGTGATCTTAATTCCACTGGAAAAGTACCTTTTTTCTTTGTGTGTGAAAAGATCATCAATGCTAAACTCAGACTTTGAATTACAGTTGAACCCATATTTATTAATCTTTAGTTTCGAAAACGCAAAGCAACAGGGGATGCTGAAACGGAGCTACTACAAGAAGCTTAAGATCACTATGAGTGGCTTGTCTGAGTTTGTTGTTGAAAACCGTTCAGATGTGTAAGGGATTGCTGGACTTGCTTATAATGCCTATAGCTTTGCGTTTTATATTGCTACAGGAATCAAGAACATTTCCTAAAAGCTGGGATGTGGTACTTATTGCAAGGATATCAAAGATGACAAGCGCACATATAATTCATGCTCAGAAGAGTTATACCAAAGCAAAGAAAGATTGTCCCACAACTGCCACTAGAACCATATCCAGGATGCAATTGACCACGGTATCAGAGAAATTTCGGCCCATGATATTGGTGCAACGTGCTTGATACTTGACATGGTAGACACTGGCACAGTACCACAAAGATTTGGGAAAAGGGTTCCGGGTCCTCTGGTAGTGACATCAGCTGTGGTTGAACTTTGGTCGTATGATAACGTGTTCTCTATATTCCAATATCCAATATATATACTTTTACTTTGACAATAGTTTATTTTACACTCTATCAGGTATTAACGTTTATTTGTTAACCACACTTCGATATTACAATATTATTACATGAAACTCTTATAAGTCTAATGCATGAGAAATCATCGCTACACAGTCTACTGCATATCAACCACAATTGCTAGTGCAATGGACGATAAAACAATAGCAAACACTATAGCAAGAATAAGATTACTCTTGTCATAATGGGAACTGACAAACTCCTTGTACCCATTTATATGGCAGTAGAATAGAGTCATATTCCTGTTCGATTTTTCTACTATCATCATGCAATGTCATAACATAATTTCTCAATAAACTGGGATACGATGTAACATCCGAAGGTGAAAGCTCAACGAGTAAGTCCTACATAATTGGGTCGTAATTTACCACAGCATGAGTATAAAGAAGCTGTTTTTTCCTGTCTTCAGTTAACAAGCAACACTCCAAAGCCAAATTCAAAAGTTTCATCTGTTGAGAGTACTTTACATCTACAGGCGGTGCTTTATAAGAGATATTCCTCAACTTCTGGAACCTCGAGAACGCATAATTATCAAGTTGTTTTACTGACTGAGTCGTTAATTTGGTTTTCAATTCTTCGAAGAGTTTTTCTGACATTTAAGAAATAAGGGTTCGCACCAGAACAGCTGTCAATCTATTTATATCGTAAATTTGACAGGAGCCGCGGGTATAACCCAGATAACCATGCACAAATAAGGAGGGAGCATTCCCGATTAATCTGTGTCTATCGGAATTTCTTGTACAAGAATGAGAAGGGAATTAAGCTGTGGCAGAAGAAATTTTTGCACAATACTTGACGTCCATGCTGGATTAGGTAAAACGTAATTGATATATACTTATATTGTTGTTTGCTCAAGGTAAGGTCATACCCTTCCAGTTTTCTATTATTTTTCGAGAAATTTCTATTTAAGGAAAATGACACATTGATGGAGTTCGATTTCATATAGCATCTGAAGTATCAGATTTATATTATTAGTACCATTAATAGTAGGAATCAAAAGGTCTTTCTCCTCATCTTTTGATTGAAAGTCCACTGGAGATACTACGTGGTAAATGTACTCAATTTGAACTTTCATCAAAGGCATCAAGAGCAGAAAGCTCCTTGACAACGACAAAGGAAAAGTTGAGGTTGCCGATAATAGCAGTGCATTTTTCTCCCTTTTCTTGCAGCCTGGCAGAGCTGATGACTTCGTAGTTTTTCTCTAATAATTGCTTGACAATGTGCAAAGCAATTAGCTGGTAAATCTAGAGACCAGAACAGATGTCATTTGAAAAGTAATTTACGGTTTATCAGGAAGTTCACTATGAATTAAAGACTGTTGAATAGAACCTCGATGATGGCCTATTTAGGCAATCCCCAGATAGACAGCCACACATCATTTCCTATAAAACAGTTTTTCCGGAAATAAGTTCTTTTGAGTAATGTGCAGCTGATTCAAGCAATGTCGAAGTCTCTCCTCTATGGGGCTACGTAACCTGCTCATTAAACTCCGCCAGTGATTACTAATGCTGTTTGTACCATCATTTTACAACCGCGCGTACCTACCTTACCGCCGAGGAAGATTGTGTGCTCTTAGTCCTCTTTGGGGGCCGTAATGGACTATAAATACCCGGAAACATCCGCCATTCATTTTATAATCTAACATGACAGTTGCGTTTGTTTCTGGCTTTACAGGCTATATTGCCCTTACTATTGTCAAGCAATTGTTGCAAAAAGGATACACAGTCATTGGGTCTGCCAGAAGTCAGGCTAAAGGTGAAAAATACTCCAAGTTCATTGGCAATCCTAATTTTTCCTTCGTAATTGTCAAGGATCTCCTGGAAGAGGGTGCATTTGATGAAGTCTTCAAGAACCACAAAATTGACATTGTCTTCCATGTAGCTTCTCCATTGGCCTTTGCGGTCAACGACCCAGAAAAGGACCTTTTGATTCCAGCTATTAATGGAACCACTAGTATATTGAAGGCTATAAACATACATGGAACGACTGTCAAGAGAGTGGTCGTGACATCTTCTCATGCGGCCCTTTGCCATCCCGAAGAACATTATAGCCGGAAAGATCTTGTGCTTAATGAAAAACTGAGGAGTCCTTTGACATACGAATTCTCGGTGCAGAACAAGAAGTTGACATACTGGGGCTCAAAGACTCTTGCAGAGAAAGCTGGTTGGGAATTTGTGAAGAAGAACAAGCCCAACTTTGAATTTGTAACTTTTTGCCCTCCTTTCGTATATGGTCCCCAGGCCTACGACGAAGTCGCAGGTGAAGGTATTCCCGTCTCTGTTTCCCTTATAGCAGCTGTTGTTAACAACAAGTTTGACGGTATCAAGGGCCTGGCAAAAGGTTCTTGGGCTGACGTAAGAGAAGTGGCAGCTGGTCATATTTTGGCAGCCGAAGTTCCCGAAGCTGCAGGAAAGCGGTTAGTGGTGTCAAATGGGAAATTCGACTACACTCACATAGTAAACACTGTCAGCAAGTACTTTCCGGAGTTAAACTTGCCTGAAGTTGATTTGGTTCCCGTTGAGGAGATCATTTGTCCTCTGGTAGACTGTTCAGAGACTAAGCGAGTCTTGGGCGATTTGTCAAGTTCTTGGGACAAAACTATTTCCGACACTGTCAAACAGATGTTGGAAGTCGGGCGAACTCAGTAGTTTCTTGATCGTTGTTGGTAGATGTATAGCATTCCAAGTTAGTATACGGTATTACCCTACGTGTACATAGTAGAAAGGCTCGGTTATAGTTAACGGTCGATAGTGCCGCAAACCTTTTTGTCTAACAAAGAACGATGGGGATTTAGCGTGTGAACACCGTTGCAACCTTTTGGCCTTTTTCTTCGCATCTGCCCCCGGAACTGCCTTAGTTAATCCGGAATTCGTTTCTTCACCTCATCGTTGTCTATGACGACAGCGTTTCCGCCTAAATCACCAGCTACCAGAGAAATAGTGGAGGATCTCCTGCTACTAAAGAAGCTAGATTCTCGGATTTCTTTTGACAACGAGAAGAACCAGTTTATTTTCACCCAGTTAGAAGCAAGAAAAACCTTCGAATACAAATACAGTTTTGTAGTGGAAACCTGGATAGCCTCGCAGCAGCTAGGAATGTTTGTTTCTGTTGTCTTTATGTCACTTTTCGTTTTCAATATCTCATAAAGGCTGGAAAAGCTAGTGTAAAGACGAAACGACAAGAGGAACGAGCACTCATGGTGAAAGAATAATTCGAAGTTATGAAGAGTGAACGTATACTCGAAAAGCAATTGTTTTTATTGCTTAACTAACCTTTACTGTTTAGGTGCTACTCTCTTCTTCCCCAGTTCAGAGAAATGTAACGTTTTAGTTCAAGGTGGTTTTAAGCAATGAAGAAAATGGAAATTTTCTAAAGCCAGAAATACCAAATTTAAGATCATTATTAAGTGTATATTCAAATTTTAGATAACCTTAACCGGTGTATTTTAAAAGAAATCTAAAAGGTGTTTATAATTTTTGCATAGCAGCAACATCAGAAGATTGAACGTGGTCTTCATCTTCTTCGATTTGTTCTTGCAATTGCTCCAAAGAGACCTTGTCATCTTCAACGACACAGTTGATTTGCAACTTCTTGATACCGAAACCAACTGGAATCCATTGATGAGCACCCCAAACCAAACCATCCTTTTCGATGGCCTTAACATTAACTAACAATTCTTCCAAGTTAGTTTCATCATCCCATGGCTTAACATCCATGGTGACAATAGACTTAGCAGCAGGCTTAGCAGGCTTAGCAGCTTTCTTAGCAGCGTAAGCTGCCAATCTTTCTTGCTTGACTTTTTCGGCTTCTTCGTCGACCTCATCATCGTCAGAACCGAACAAATCGACATCATCATCTTCTTCTTCAGTAGCGGCAGCAGCAGGAGCAGAACCAGCTGGCAAAGAGCTGAAGTCTTCAGCAAAAGAGTAGATGTGGTTAACCCACTTGGTTAATTGTGGGTATTCCTTTTGGAAAGCCTTGTAAACAGTAACATCAGCTTGGGTGGCCTTTGATCTGACAGGAAGTTAGTAATGGACAAAATAATATTGCTTGAACGTAGACCTAATTTGGTAAATTAATTGGTCTAATGAATTGCACGAAATTCGATAGTGAAATCAGATACGTTATTTAAATCTAAGTTTTCACTCATGCGGTGGGTCTTAAGCACCTCATAAACACGGACCAAAGATTGCGATCATCATCTGTAAAAGGAATTGGAAGAAAAATGGAAAAACAAAAGGTGTTCATCCATTTATCTATCCTGAATCGGTGTCAAAACATAGTTCAAGTAATCTGCTTATAATACATACCCGTCAATGTAAGACTTTTCAGCTAAGAACTTTTCTAAAGCCTTAATATTGTCAATCTTGGAGAAGTCAGAAAAAGACATAATGAAATGTGTGGTTAATTGAAAAAGAAGATCAATTAGTAGGAAAATTTTTCAACGTTCCTCTGGAATGAGAAGAACCAAAATCTTTGTCTGGATGGCGAATAAAAATTACTCAATGACGGGTAAATGTGAGCACGCCGAAAAAGTGATGAGGTAATTCTGTTTTTGCAATTAAGGTGAGACATAAGCAATATATATAAGTATACAAACATTTTGTAGTTTAGTCTGAAGAAGTTTTTCTATACCAGAAATAATGTAGAGCTGGGGAAATTTATATCCAGTTCCCAGAATCAGATGTCCTCGAATTTCCAATGGCGGCACTCAAAAGACGCATAGCATCTAAAATCATTACTCAAGCCATTTTTATGTTCAGGGATGAAGTTGGTTACTCTGCACTCGGGGTAAGTTTCCTTCATGATCAGTCTCATTCTCTCACCAGTGGAAGATATCAACTTAAATTGAGAGTCACCAGATTTTGTCTTCAAAGTGGAGTCTTTGACTAGCATGTTTCGGGCAGCCATTGCAGACTTCTTTTGGCAGTCGTCCTCGAGAAAAGGCGGATCGATTATCAATCTGTGACATTTGTGTCTCAAGACATCTGGGATATAGTCAGGTTCATTGTAGTCGTACTTAAAAAACCTGTTCTTAGCTAAGACCTCAAATCTTTCATCATACTCTAATAAATAAATATGTTGTGTAGGTAAAGCTTTCCCCTTTGAGAGTTTCATTATTGCGGCATAAACGGCTGGTGCACTTGCGATAACTACGACGGTGTTCTCATCTGCACCTTCCAAGATGGCCTCAGCTAATGTTTTGGACGTCATATCATCGTACCAGAATTGTGATAATTGCCAGTCTTCTTGGAAGAGGTCAATATCCACCACGACCGGTTCTGGGGTGTCCTCTTTTTGGACCTTTTGGTAAATCTTCTCAAAAGCCTGCATACGCTGTTTTTCCTCTTGTTTGAACTCTTGCAAGGCAGCTAAAGCATGGCTAGATAACGTTAAAGGCTCATCCTCATCGAAAGTCATTTTAAATCAAATATACTTGAAATTGGTTTTATTTTCTTTTTTCATTCCCAACGGTATGGTAGTGGTTAGTGCACTCGCGTTTGTTTTAAGAAAACTAAATTAATTTAAAGAGTGTTTCAAAATGGTCTTCTCCTGCACACCCAGTAATCTCATAAGTCACGTACTACAGGGGATTGCTTTCTCTGGGAATAGAGGCATCACTATCGATGAGCTATGGGACATTTGCTGTGATAAATTAGACCAGCAAGAATTGGACTTGTTCAGTAAACTGATTGTTTGGAAATGGTTATTCTTCAATGATAACGTGGCAGGGGCTTTGTTTTTATGGCAAAATGATAAGCAAGTGGAACCCGAAGAAGATATTAGGGTATTATTATCGAAACAGGTCAATCAACACAGTTTAAGGATTTACCCAAGTGCAGGCACCCAGTGGAAGTACTTAACAGGTAGAGACTACTCCAAGAAGTTGAAAGCCCAATTAGGAGAGTTTCCGTTCCAGTTATTGTGTGAAATAGCTAAGCATGGCGAGAAAGGGGTCTATGCTTCGGACTTGAGTAAATTGACGGGCCAAGACCCAAGATCATTAACGGTCAGATTAAAGAAGTTGGAGGACTGGAAATTTATCAACAAGGTCACCGCATATAATGATAACAACAAACAGCATACCAGCTTGTGTAAACATTCATCTTTTGTGAATGATGTGAACGATGTGAACACTTTGGAATTCAGCGAAGATATAAATAGGTCCAGAGATGCCACCCAACTCAGAAACATAATTATTCAGAAGATCAAACAAGCCCCTAACGGATTAAGAGCATTGTCAGACTTGAAGCATGAATTGAATCTAGGTACCAGCAGGTCAATGGCCAAGTTCTTCAGAGGAATTGTTGAGTCTTTGTGCAAAAAAGGTTATTTGGAGAAAGTCATGGTCAAGTCTAGCCCTCAACGTGAGGTGAAAGAGGAAAATGACGCTGCAATCTTGGAAAACAGTGAAGTGGAATCTCCTGAAATGGTCTATTGTATAAAGTTTTTAAAGGATGTACCAAATAACATTGATGATGTTGATATTGAGGAGATGTTGGAGAATGGTGATGACAATGAAGACAATGATGCAAGTTGTCCTCTTCCGAAGATTAATGATGTGTTTCCTATAACCACACAGTTTTTCAGTCAGATAAGCTCCTTGACTCCAGCACCAAGCTCAATGGATTTATCCAATCATTTGACCGGCTCAAGTGAATATAGACCCTTTGTTAGGATTCTTGACACCATAACAACTTACATGAAAGAAAACAATGATTTAAAAAGATTGCAAAAGCACGAGGAGCCTTATGAGGGCATATCAATTACTAGAGGGTATGATTTCGCTGGTAAATTCAAATTTTACAGATACTTTGCTGAATCTAATGATCAAATCGTTGACTCTTCCAGCAAGGCTTCAACAAAAGCTTCTTCCAACATAGAAGCTTTGAACAACAAACTTACATCCTCAATAGGTAAAATCAAGGATGTCAATTTATTATCTCGAAAGAGGAAAACGGATGAAGAACCGGGGCCCGTAAAAAGGCCAAAGACGACTACTAGAAAGGCCACCAAAAAACAGAAGGAATCGCTTCATGAAGAAACTTCTTCTCCAGAACTTCCTGAACCCATAGAAACGCCCAAAAGTAAGATATCTACCCCAGCTCCAGCTATTCAGCCTCCCAACGGGTTCAATACAGAACCAGAATTAAGGAAAATTCCTTCTGCTTTTACTGTATCTGCCGGTCTTTCGTCGATAAAGTCTGTTAAAAGAAGAGAAGCTTTGTTGGATATCATAAAAGATGCTGGTGGTGCTGTGTTTACATCAGCGAATTTGCTACGATCGTTGGATGAGAAATTGGATGGTAAGACTTCCACGGATATGAAAACATTAGTTAGAGATATTGCTTTCTTAGTTCACACTAAAGTGGTTGAGGCTAGGGACATCAAGACAGTGAGATCTGGACAAAGTATTACGCGTAAAGTGTTGATCTTACTTGATTCAGAGCTTAGACCTTCAGAAGAAAAAATCACAGAGGTGGAAGGTCTTTGTGAAGTTGACGACGGTAAAAGGTTTTTTGCATCACCTTTAGACAGGAAAGTTATTGAAGCTGATGTGACTATCTATACGGCCAGCGGAAGACTTAGGAAACAACGGTTGGATAGTCTTCCTACTAAGTCCGGACGCGACAAGGGCTTACGCAAGGCGAAGTCAAAGGTTAAAGTTGAGTCTATCGATCCAAGATTGCAGGATCAGAACCATAGACTGTCTTCGCTAGAAATTGATGAAGAAGGGAACGCACCCGAAGATCCATTAAGGGCTTTTGTTGGAATTAAGTTTAAGGGAAGAAAGAAAATTAGAAGAAAAGAACCAAAGGGGGAGCCCGGTAACAACGGGTTCAGAAAAAGAGCTGCGGTATTCACAAAAGAGGACGAAATGACACTATTCAAATTGATTGTGATATCCAGAACGTTTCGGAAAATGATTGATTTCGACTACCTCTCTTCCTTTTTCTTAGGTTTTGAGAGCAAAGACCTAAAGCAAAAATGGACCACTATCCGGAAGAAGATAGGTGGCCAAGATGTGGTTTTGAAGGCGATAGAGAAGTTTGAAGTCATAGTGAAAAAGTCGATTGATGAAGGAAATGTTGAATTAAGGTACCTCACAGAGCCAATAGATTTCGAGTTTTTCTTGAAGCTCTGGGAGAATACTGATAATTCGATAGGTGATTTACTGAAAAGCTTATTCTATTACCTGGTCGATAATGCTGTCAACTATGAGATTCTAGAGGTAAAGGATCATACACCTGTTCTCTTCGACCAGCTTGAGAACAACTCCATGAGGCAGAAAGAAATCATCCTTTCCAATAGGACTTTCTACCAGGAGAATGAACTGGACGATCTTGATACAGATGAGGAAGTTGACAAAATCAAGACTGCATTGCGTGCTGCGTGTCTCACTCTGAAGTCCAACTTCAATGCCCAAGCAGTCAACAAAATTCTCTCGCCTTTCGGTAATGAGAAAGTGGAAACCATCTTGAAAACTATGATCAGAGACAAAGAGATGAATTACTTCGGCACTGAGAATATCGACAAATCGTTTGTTTTAACTGAGAGATTTGAGGGTTCATTAGTTACAATTAACTCCATCCCGGAAATGTTCCACAGCGCCTCCAGATTCACCGAGCATGTGGAAGGGTTGTTCGAAGATTCCAAAGCGTTATTATTATCGCAGGGTATCAACAGCAGTCACATGGCCGCGTTGCTTAACTTTGTTTCTTCGTACAAGTCTTCTTTGGTACATATTAACAGGATCTATCAATTTAGCGGATACGAGTCGAGATTAATTGACAAGTCCAAGTTGGATTGTGACATAACCGTTACCTCTGGAGAGGCTACTTTTGCTTCCACTTATAGTCCCACGAAAATTCCTGTACCCACAGGCAAGTCCGGTACCCATGTATGGTTGGATCTAAGTGGAAACATCATCAGTGATATTTGGATCCGGATCATTGTTTCGGTCATATGGTATGTTTTGTATAGACCTGGGATTTTATCCAGCGGTATCTACACCAAGTTCAAGCCTGTCATGACAAGAATGGATCTCAAGTCAGTGTTGAACTGGCTCAAAGAGAGCAACTGTTTGAAGAGAGGAGAACATGATGACTACTGGGTCAAAGATAAGTGGTTCACAGCTATTGGATAATGTAATGTTAGTGTATAATATTTGTAAATGAATTATAATGATTTTGTCGCCAATTGATTTGAGACAATCGCATCTCATCTAATCGCATCTCAAAATTTTTTATCAATCAATATGGGTCTTGCAGGTACTAAAGTTAAACAAAGATTTGGTTTGGATCCTAGAAATACGAACTGGTCCAATGACACCACTCGCTTTGGCCATAAGCACTTAGAGAAGTACGGATGGAAGCCAGGTTCGGGGTTAGGTCTTGTGGAGCATGCAGTTACTAGCCATGTTAAAGTTTCCATCAAAGATGACAACGCGGGCCTTGGAGCTAAATTGAAAAGGAAAAGCAAAGATGCTTTAGATGGTGATGATACTCATGGATTAGACGCATTTCAGAGAATATTGGGGAGATTGAATGGTAAAGAAAAGCAGATTGATAAAGAATTAGATAGACAGAGAAAAGATAAAATTATAAACGGAAAACTAGGGGTACAATTCGTGAGAGGAGATGTCTTGAAAAGCACGTGGGATTCAGTTTCGAAGGAATTTGTCGGGGAGGTGATCAATGAGGAGCAGGAACAAGAAGGATCCAGCAAAAAGAGGAGAAAGGATAGAGAGGGTCTTGAAAAGTCTAAGAAGCGCAAGAGATCAAGCGCATCGTTGGAAACCATTGAAAAGTCTAATAAAAAGCTCAAAACGGAAAAGAGAGACAAGAAGACGAAGAAGGAGAAAAAGGAGAAAAAGGAGAAGAAAGAGAAGAAAGAGAAGAAAGAGAAGAACGAGAAGAAAGAGAAGAAAGAGAAGAACGAGAGGAAAGAGAAGAAAGATAAAAAGGATAAGAAAGTAAAGGAGGACAAGACAGATAAGAAAGAGAAGAAAGAGAAGAAAGAAAAGAAGGAGAGTAAAGATAAGAAAGAGAAGAAAGACAAAGAAGAAGCTTTAAACAGCACAAGGTCACAACCTACCATAGCTACGAGGTTATCGGCTCGTTCTAAATTTATAAGACAAAAGAAAGCATCCGTTATGGATCCCAAATTACTTAATGAAATTTTCATGATTACGAACTAGCACACTAGGTGTATAAATTATATTATATAATCTAATCAAACAACATAAACGAAGCACCACCAATGAAAGCAGTAGTAATGGTAGTCAAACCAATCAATTGCCCGACAGACCACTGTCCTACAGTAGCAACAGCAGATGAATCCTTACTGCTGGATGAATCAGAATCTTCGGAGCCAGAAGTGCCAGAAGAACTACCACCTGAACCAGCACGAGAGCCAGAGCCAGAAGAAGAATTGGATGATTTAGAAGAACAACTTTTGTTAGTTTTAGCATTCTTGTTGACAGATGCAGAACCCTTGAAATCACAAGCGGACTTGTTTTCATCTTGATCCTTGTAGTAGGCATTCAAAATGTAGGATAACTTGTCTTTGTCGGAACAGAAAGCATAATCACCATAATCACCCTTTTCAGCATCACTGGTGATATCACCGCAGTCAATCTTAGAACAGAGGTAACCATACAAGTCACCATAGTCATCAGAATCTACATCGCTAGCGACTACACAGGATAAAGTTTCAGCCATGCAGTCACACACGTCCTCATCTGGTGTGGGAGGCAATTTACTAGAAGCCTTCCAAGTCGGAGCAGATGAAGGGCATTGTAAGGTGGAAGCGGAATCTGAAGCTTCAGAAGACTTGGCCAAAGATGGAGAAATTTTGTTCATCTGAGAAGAGTAGTACTTGAAGTCATCCAATGTACTCACATCATCACCGTCAATGGATACCAAACCATACTTGTTTTCCTCTTCGAAGTACATGTAAACTATACCACCCGACCAAACATCAGTCATCTTATCACCATAGATAGTCCCGATTTCAGTAAACTTTCTTGGCCTTTGGGCGTTACATCCGTATTCAGAGAAAAATACTGGGATAGTAAGATTCTTGTATTCTTCAGTACGAGCCTCATACCCAGAAGACTTAAAGTCAGAGTTACCACACCATTCATACATGTTAATACCGAAGAAGTCAGCTCTTTCGTCAAGATCACCACATGCGAAATAGTCGGCAATTGCAACTCTGATGTCCTCATCATCATTAGAAGAGTAACCAACAGGGATACTTCTGTACTTCTTATCAGAAATGTACTTCTTGGTGTCTCTGACAGCTGCCTTCACGAAGGCAGAAGCATCCGTGTTACTTTTGTTGTTACTGACTTCGTTACCAGCAAAAAATCCCAAAACATTAGTGTAGTTAGCAAACATATCCACAACCTCGGTATACCTTTTGTATAAGTCAAGGTTCCATTCGGGGCTGTTTCTGTTGATGGATTTGCTGGGCTCAGACAAATCAGCAATGATATAGATACCAGCGTCATTGAAGGTCTTCATACACTCATCGTGATCCAAACTGGTATTAACAGCATACACTCTCAAAGCGTTGGTGTTAGATTCTTGGAAATATTTAGCATCTCTTTTACAAGCAGAGGCGTCAGCCAATGGGTCCTTAATGTTGTCGGAAGATCCTGTAGATCCATTCAAAGGGTTCTCTTGGTAGGCAATACCACGGATTAAGAACTGTGTTCCGTTATTTTTGTAGAAAAATTTGTTGCCTACGACCTCGATTTCTGGTAAGTCGTCGGCAGCAATGTAGTTGAACAAGCTCAAAAAGAACAAGAAAACGAAGGAATAGCTTCTTAACATGTTAAGCGACGGAATACAAGAAATTTAGTGATTGTCAAACTAAATCCCAGAGTTTGATGGAGCAAGAAAAAAAAGAAGCTATAAGCAGACAGATATTTATTTATGTTAATTTCGAAGCATCGACTAGGATCCGATTGATACACACAAAACACGAAACGCCCTCATCAAAGTAAATGTAGGCTATAAATATTTGAACTCTGGTTCTCCTTCTCCAGTTAGCTAGAGTCTCGCCCAATTATGTTTGGAAAAGCACCACGTCATTTTGATCTCTGAACTAATGGCTGCAAGTGCTAGAAATCTTCGGCCTGCACAAAACAAAATACTTACCGTAATAGGAATATTTACCTGAGAATTTAGTTGCTTTCTAGAATTATAATAACACAGGAATGCGTGTGGTTCATGCAGGTACATATGAAAAGGAGACGTCGTTTGTCGATTCCTGTTTAGAGGCGATGTCATGTCCAGAACCTGAAACTTGACTACCTTGGACAAAATTGCCCGTAGATTGTAAGGCGGCTTTATTACCAAAGAAATTGGGTATTTGGGAGCAGACATTCAACGTGCTTCTTCTATTAGAGTTAGGGAAAGCCCCGAGAAACAACATGCATCAGACGCAATGCGCTGCTTAGCACCACTTAAGTCTAAGCCTCTGGCAGCCCCGTGGAAAAAGAAAGTGAAGTCGCTTGACAGTATGCACGATAACCTACACGAGAGACGTACTCCGTTTCTATGAATAGAAGGAGCGGTTTCTCAAGGGAACAGTCTACTGTAAACTGTTAACGAGCGTGTTTTTGTTCTACCATTAGACGACTGTGATACAGTGTCAGCTGGATGAATAATGTGAATGTCGCGCTGGTAACATCTTCAAGTACACTAGATATAAATAAATACCACAGCCTAGTTCAAATTACATCTTGAACTATTTCTAATACCGCGTGTTACCGTAATTCTTTATCGTTATACCTCTTCTTCGTCGTCACATTTTGGTTCTTATTGTCTATGATATCGTCATACTTTCAAATACGTTGCTAATGTTCCCACGAAAAATTGCAACGTAGCGGAGAAATTAGCTCTCGTTGTGAGATTCCAATAGTCTTGTGTGAAATACTATTTCATAATACGGAGTCAATTATTATAGCACATTGAAACCAGGCTTTGGTATTAGGATACCCACTTATCTTTATGACTGCTTGTTCCTGACGCTTTGCACCAATTTCTGTAAGCAAAGTTATCTTCATTCCAGCCAAGTCGTATCCTGCAGGAGATAGTAAATTTAGAAGTAGTCGCAGGATAATTAATAAAGGTACTGATGGTGATCATTACCCATAGTGGTGTTTATTTTCATGAACGGTGATTCATTTACAGGCGTGTGTTGTCCAGTTAACCCAAAGGCCACCGCTTTACTTACAGGAGTGGTGGACCATTACCTTAAACGCTGTAAGACCGTCAAAGTTTTGAGTTAGACACGTTAGTAAGATTCCTCCCAACAGGAATTCGAGTAAAGCGCGATTGCAAAATCGACTGCAAATTCCACAAACCATACCATGAAGTTATTAACGATCTCATTGTTGTTAGCGTTGAGTGCCCCAGTCTTAGGAGACAAAATTACAGAGTTTGGGTCTTACGTTAACCCTTATCCCCGCCCTTACGAAAAGTGTTCCGCTCCAGAGCTCATTAAGTTGTCAGGTTGTTGTAACGACGTTCTCTCCAGACTTGATGACTGTAAAGCCGATGATTTGGCATGTGAATGCTGTGCTCTACAAAGAATGAAGCCTGAGTGTTTCAACTTGTGTCCCGGAAATCCCTCCAATAATTTCCTATCCGTCTTGTACGAAGACTGTGCCCCTTTAAACGACATAAATGCATGCTCTCTACCATTTAAAAAGAACGATGGACTTCCACAGAGGGTTAAGAATTTGAAGAACAAAGCAGCTGGCGAGGAACTGTCCAGTGGAGGTGAAGTTCAAGCAGAGTCTGTTATCCTTAAATCCAAACTCTCTCCCAAAATTCCAGCCCAGAAGGAGATTTTAGATATTTTGAACGATGATCAAGTTGAAGAACCAGAACAAACTCAAGAGGAAGAAGGTGAAAATAAGGGAGATGATAGAGAAAAGGACTTCGAAACAGTGAGGCTGCCTGCAAACCTCACAAATGTCACTGTCAATGCTACAGGGTCTATCCTGGGTACAAGCTCAAATACGCTGACGGCCAATCTTGTTACGTCATTGTGTTTGAGTGTGTTGTTTTTTATTACAGTCAACCTTATGTAGATGAATGGATTTCTAAAATATACAAGTTAATGACCAAATTAAGGCAGCTCATTCATCCAGTCTAATGTATGCTTGATACCACTAGCAATGTTCACAGCTGGCTTATAACCTAAAAGAGTCTTAGCCTTGGTGATATCATGGTAACGGTACGCACTGGCCATCGTCACATTGAATACAGTCAACCCTACTGTTTTACCAGTGAGCTTTGCAAGATTCTGACTTATGAATCCAACGACAATACCGAGAGGCCTGCTGATAACAATATTCTTTTCAGCCACATAGCCATCGGCCTTCCAGCATGCTCTAGCCAAGGTCCAAAAATAGCAAGGTTCATCGTTGGTAATAAAGAATGTTTCACCGGCGATTTCTTCAGCTGTAGAAGGTGACAAGATCTTTTTGGCAGCCAAAACGTGAGCATCCGCCACGTTCCCGACAAAAGTCCAGTCAAAGAGGTTAGTGTTGTCACCAATCTGGAACTTGGACTGGCCTCTCTGAGCCACAGCTCTGAGACCAGGAACCAACTGTCTATCACCAGGTCCAAAGATACCAGCAGGCCTCAAACAAATGGTCAATAAGCCATCTGGATCGTTCGCACCCAAAACTGCTCTTTCAGCGATCTCTTTGGTCTTGTTATAAGCATTCATATGAACCTTTGGGTAAGGCCAGGACTCATTAGCGTTCCTGATATCTGAGCCATTGAAAATGACTCCTGCGGATGAAGTGTAGACCAATGCCTTGACCTTTAATTGTTTTGCAACTTTTATCAAATTGAGAGTACCCTCGACATTAACTTTCTGGTAAAGAGCTTCAGACTGGCCGATAACAGGCGAGGCCGAGTGGACAATAACATCACACTCTGAGGCCTTTATAGCTGCAGCCACATCCTCAGGAGAAGTCAAATCACCTTTATGGAACTGGATTTCAGAAGGTTCAAACGTAAAGTAACTCGAAAGATTTTCAGCGATAGGACGGATATCAAAGACGTGGATTTTAGTGGAAGGGCAGTGTTTAGAGAACTGCTCGACTAGGTGGAGACCCAAAAAACCAGAGCCTCCGATGAGAAGCACGGATTTGAGTTCGGACATGGAAAAGTTCAATCGGTCGTTTAACTGAAAATGCGAGAGAAAATTCGACGAGTATCGCGTGAGGCCTAGTAGTTTCTGTAATATTAGTATTTATTGTACATATGCTATGCCCCGAACGAGAAGAGATGCTTGAGCTGCTCCACCTTGGTAGAGTCAAGCAGCGCTTTCGTAGGCTCTACATGTGGGAACCTGAATTCAAGTTCAGTACTACCATTCACCGGTTTTGGCGTTTCGGTATTAGAAGCAGATGGGGATGATGTGATTTGGGTAAAACTCGTAGAAACTGGCTGTGGAGCAAAATTGAACGCAGTCCTAGAGGGCTCTGATCCGTTAGCTGCGGCTTCCGGCTTTGTGGTAGTCTCAGTTCCTCCAAAAGAAAATGCAGGCTTACCGTTGAGTTTACCAAAGAGACCGGTTGATTGTTTGGTGTCTGAGGGAGTTGTGCCAGAAGCAGTCGCGGAAGGGTCTGCAAGTGACGAGGAGAAGAGGTCTTCACTTTTAGCAAAAGCCAGGGTTGATGCAGCAGAAGTCAGGCCAGAAGCAGTAGCTCCAGAAGTACTTGTAAAAGGTTTGAACGTATTTTTTTCAGCAGTGACCTTTGCTTGAGGAACCTCAACTTCAGGAGCCTTGGCCTCAACTTCAGCAGGTGCAGAGGCTTCTGAACTTTTTGGTGGTTCAGATCGGGGGACCTCAAATTTAGGCTTACTCTCCTCGACGGGTGCACTGGTGTCTGTCTCACCTGCAGGAGTAGTGACCGAACTATTAGACGCGGTATCTGGCAAGTCCATTGACTGGTCAAACATGATAGTAGAGTTTATCATATCGGCCGTGAAGTTATGTCTCCTAGCCACAGACGACTTCCCCACGTATGGGTTAGAAAATTGCAGAATGTAGTCCTGGCTCTTACTATTGTCCAACACAGAGAGGAGAGTCGTGGCAGCTTTATTCAAAGGCTTCAGGGAGTCTTTTGATTTCTCAATACTTGGATTAGTATGCTGCCTTTTAGCAGCTACCACAGGAGCTCTTATCTTAGTTCTGTATGGCGAAGGCAAGCCTGAAAACTGGTACACTCTCTTGATAGAAGGTACATTCTTCTTGACCGAGGATGAAGGTCTGTTGTAGACATATTTATATTCAGGGGTAGCAAACACCTGGGGGCTACTTTCTCTGGTGAGTTGTGTTCTTAATAATTTCTGTTGGGAAGGTGTCGACTCGATTAGAGTGTCGGCACCTTCACTGCGCAAGGGAGACTGTCTTTGAGAAAACCTCTCAGGGCTGTCATACTTAGTAAAAGCTCCCGGCATTACAGGTGACACTGTACCGTTATTAGGCTTTTGCTGAGACTGCGTGAGAAGAGATATGACCCCCTCGTACTCCACTGCAGTCAAAGGCTTGTTTCCCTTGTTCTGAAAGAACTCAGACAACACCACGTTTGGGGTCTTTTCACCTTCTGCTGGGCCGTTTTGAGCATGGTCTGGGGTAGCAAAACTTTTAGGATGGTTAAGCTCTGGGTTGAGGTCGGGTGTGGGGGTCTGTGGGACGGCCGGAGCTGTCGATCCATCGTTTTCCAGGGGGTTCCAGAATGAGGAGACAAAGAATTTGACCTTAGATAGGAGATTCTTCTGGCTCTTCTTTTGTTTCTTGTAGATCTTTCTGTTATCCATGAGTGTTGAGTAGGATGAGATTTCCAAAGAATCGCGAAGTAGCTGAGCAAGACATCGGGCGACATTAGCGACATTTGTATCGAGTATTCGATTCAACAAGGGAGGAGGTAACGGAATACATGAAAGTACGGTATATTCAGGCGTTAATATTATCACCACCAGGCCCTCACCGATACGTATTTCTCATGCCCAACTAACTCCACTCAAATGTCACTCGTCTTTTCGCAACTAAATCTATATTGATAATATCGCGTCTGATCTGAAAAATATAATGGCAGTATGACACAATATGTATCTGACTCTGAGCACGAGTACGAGTTGCTACCGGTGTCATACATATCCAGAGCGAGAGTCCAACTGGAGCTCGCTCAATTGTCAGAGGAACAGCGACAGAGCGTAGTGGCAAAGCTCAATCACTCTGGCTACGCATCGCTAACACGAGTGCTAGATAATACAGAGAAAGCCCCGACCCTTAACGAAAATGAAGATATAGAGAACGCTTTGCTGTCCATCATGCCTCTAGCCGTGGGCTTCGGGGGTCTGCGACGTGGACTTCGAAAAAGAACATTCGCCAGTACTCATCCGTATCTAGCAGACCAAGCACACTGGCTAGACCTTGCGAGCGTAGACTACTTGAATGATGTGTACGAAGAGAATCCAGATATGGAAGGGATGCTAAAGTTCCTCAACCAGGAGTATCTCCGCAAGAAATCACGATATCCGAAGGAAGAGAGGTACAAGTCGAAGAGTTTTTATCGGTTTTTGGGTAGAACCAACCCCAATGCGTACAATGGCTCCTTTTCACAAACCGATCCGGACGTTGTAGATCTAGAACACCAAGAGAGCAGTAGAGTAACTGGTGACCAGAAGGAAGTAGATTCTTTTGGATACAGTTCGGAGCAGGACTCGGATGATTCTATTGGCCACACCAGGCATAGAAGCATGCTCATAGACGACTCGGACGACGAGTCCTACAACAGAAGAGACGGTATTGCTTCAGAGACCGATAGGAGGGATAGCTCATCGTCTGAGGTATCGCTCATAGAGTTCAATGAATTACATAATCTAAGCAGTCCTGGCCAAAGTATCCAAAATAGTCAGAATAGCCAAAGCAGCCGAGACAATCCAAACCCAAGCCAAGCAGCAGAGGATGCTATCGTGCGAGTGGGAGGGCGTGTAAGGAAAGAGAGGAACATCCTTCACGGTGTGCTTCCAGAATCAGCAAAGAGATTGACCATTTGGAAGGGAAAGCGGTCAACCCCCAATAGCAATCAATCGAAAGAGCCAAAGCAACGTAAAGGTTTAGCCATTAAGAAGAAGCTGTCGAGGCAGGGTCCACGGTTCATTAATGAGGCCGATTTGTACAAAGATATCATTAATGAGGACCCCGACGAATATGATCTGGGCGAAGAGTATCTTGCCACATTTAACGAAACTAGAAATACAGATATCAGCCAAATCTTGGATGCCAGTAATGCGTTTGATACGAAGTATAATGACTATTTGTCTCTATCATCCGAGAGCGAAAGCGATCCAGAAACAAGCATGTTTGATTCCCCGCCCGTAGAAACGATTAACGAATTGCATGAGGTTGCTGACAAAAACCAACCGAAGCAGCATCAGAAGCAACAAATTTTAGATGAATTAGTCGAAAGTACTTCTACTTACGAACAAGCCTATACGTATCCTCCTGGGAAGTATCTCAGAGATGAGCGTGAAATCAACCCAGATATAGTTAAGTCTTCCGGGGCATCCTTGCCCAGGAGAACCGTCGGTCAACTAATAAGTTCCCACAATTACTCAAGACCGCAAAAAACTGCCAGACGGAGGATGAAGGTTCCATCAAAACCATTAAGGCGTAAGAAGTTCCATACACTGAGAGGTAATGATATCATTAAAACAGGGGGGAATAGAACCGGTAAGACTGGTAGGTCCCACCACACAAGCCATAACAGCGACCGTTCTTTCCAAAGAGCTCTTTCATACGAGGGAGGCCTTCATATGCAGAAGACAGATGAGACCGGTAAAGGACATGCATCGAGTGGAAACAAAAAGAACAAGGAGGAGCAAGGGAAAAGCAAACAACCAAAACACGATTTTCAGCCTCCAATTTCAAGCTATTACAGGAGGAATCCGAACACTTTCACTACTGATATAGAAGCCGAAA
Organism: Yamadazyma sp. yHMH685; assembly: GCA_030571055.1. NCBI lineage: Eukaryota > Fungi > Ascomycota > Pichiomycetes > Serinales > Debaryomycetaceae > Yamadazyma > Yamadazyma sp. yHMH685. The sequence goes on from JAJLXC010000006.1 coordinate 198,138, forward strand.
GTACGAAAAGATTCATAAGAACAAGCAGATTTGAACGCTTCTCTGATAGACCCCAAGCAATTCATTCTACGGACACTAAGTTTAATATTGATATTTCAAAGCTCCATCTTTTGCATCAGGGCCATTACATATACACAGAAACACGACCATTGGTAACTTTTTTTGATGGTCAAAGATACGCTTTCGATTTGGTGACAAAGATAGAGTCGAAAGACAATGCCGTCAACTTATTACATGCGGTCGTCAGAACTCTAGGAGCGTCGCATGAAAAGCTATCTGAATCATTAGAAGCATTGGAGGTACTTCTGGCCTGGAAACTCACCCTACAGGAACAGGCAAGTGATGATGAATGGAGGTACATAAGGCTGATCATCAGGAAGCTAATCAAGAAAGAATCGAACACGGATATACTCCGCTTGCTGATTGAACTTTTTTATATTTTTACCAAATTGCAAGAAAGGTTCGATAGGCTGGACCAGCATTTGATAGACGAATTGATCAGCTATTGTGGGTTCTTTTGGCTAAGGGTATTCAATCGAATACACGAAGACGTGGATTATGGAATATCTGATCACACAGAGCAAGACTACCGTTTCGTTTACAATTTGTTTGCTTCTGATATGGGCTTGTTTTGGTCTTCTGTGGTGGAATCCATAAATAGGTCCAACACAGAAAATACCAAGGCTTGTTTGGAGGGGATATTTTATATAGCAAACAAAGTGCCTGCAAATGACTACAGCTGGAACTGCTTCTACGCCTTATATGACCACGTCAAAAGCGACCAAAGTGTTTTCTTTAAGGACTTTCTAGACGCTTGCTTTCTACTAAGCCAAAGGAAGTCATGGCCTTTGGAAGAAAAGTTGGTAATGAAATTGTATTCGTCGATCACCGCTAGGAGGTTCTTCGATTTCGAGGATGAGACTACCAGTATTACTATCTTATCAAGAATCTACACGATTAATGATATTCCCAGCACTACCTTTTTCGAATGCTTCATGCAGTTCTTGTACTACTATGTGTCCTCCTTAACAAGCATTTCTACAAGTAAGAGACTAGCTATGAAGCTAATGACTTCGAGCCATTTCCAGTATGAAAAGAGCAAGAAGCACCAAACAACCTTTGTAAACAGATTCAACTTCACCATATTGTTGAGTCAAGTCTCTAGCTTGAACCAAAATGTTCTGGTAAATGATTTGATTGCCCTGGTGTTAGACTCGAACGATCTTGACATTTATCTGTTGGCGGTCCAGCAGCTTAGAATCTATACCGAAGTTGTTATTTCAAAGAAACAACCAATCCCAATTGATTCATTCTCTATGTTAATAAGCAAAACGGCACTGCTCTACATGTCTTTGCCTGGTGTGTCGAAGATACTCATTCAGATCTGCATTTGTGCTAAAAGATCCTTTCAGCTTGACAAACCCCCCAGTGCATCAAATGCTAGTATAGCTTTTGAGTTCTTGAAGGTTATGCAGAAGTTGACTTTCAGAGAATTCCACGATGACGTTGCTTCCAGGCTAATCGAATTGTTGACGACTGCCACACAATCCTTGCTGATAGACGGCGAGGGGATGAAAAAGAACCCCCAAATTGCTCTTGATTTGATCGACAAAATCCGCTCATTCATTAGTCAGAAAATGGGTGGCTTCCCCATGAAAACTAGACTAAGAGAAGATCGCATGATTGATTTAATCGAACAGTGTTTTCAAGTGTGGATTTGCTTGGGATCTATTTGCGACCCAAACTGGAACAGGATAATATATCAGGAGTTTCCTTATATGGGAAATGCTTACCTGAGAAAGATGTTTTCATTGAAATTGTTTTCGACTCTTTTGGAACACGAAAGTGTGATTCAACATATTGATGTTATATTGGAAACACTCTTGGAACAAATGGCTAGATTCCACCCTTCCAAGTATGTCACCGATATTTTGAACTCTTTAAAAAGATTCAATCTTCCTATACTAAACTTGAAAAAGATACACTTAAACGGTATATTGACAGCCATAGAGTTCAGCACTATCAGAACGCCCATCGTGTCTACTATTCTATCAAACATCTTATTGGAAAACCTGAAATCTAAGAAAACAAGGCTACTTAATGTGTTCATGACCGTACTCAATGAAGAGTATGACAAATACTTCAGGTCTAGCAGATTTGTCGAGTATTGTAAAAAAATGACAGAGTTATTGCACTCCCATGCACCCGAGCTATTAGGTGTTCTAGAGGTTTATCAAGAGTTGGCGTATAAGTTAGACATTACTCCTATGTCTGCAAACCAGATGAAGTGGAAGACCTTGACTCGATTGGAACAACTCTCTTTCTTGCACAAGGAATTCATATCCTGTATTGTATATCAAAAGGATGTGTTCGCCACACTCGACCAATATGCAGAAAATGGCAACTTTGATTCGTTATTTCATCTAATCAGCATTTATATGGCAAGTATCATCAACAATCAGCATGAATCGTGGTTACTTGTGTCCCTTTTGTTGGACTATTTGGCAAAGAAGATTGACTCTTTTGAGGTAGATGTGTCAAGTAGAGAGTTTGCGAGATTTGTACTACTGCTTGGCGATATTACAAGTCTATGTTATTCCCATTGGGGAGGAAGATTTACAAACATATTAAGAAATTATCAATTGAAGTCCGTTTGCCAGACATACATCATTCTCAAAAAAGCATTCTTCATATTTGAAGGCTACAAGGACCTCGTATTTGTTATTCAGGTGATAGAGCAGCTGATACTTGATTTTACCCTCCCCACTCAAAGAATGATAGAATTGAAACGACCATATTCTTCCTTCACACTCAATGATATCTCAAATAATAATAAAGAACTAAACTCCTTGGAAGAATGGCTATTGAAGCCTGATCAAGAGAGGTTTGATCCTCAGCAATACCTTGATGGATTGCAGTTATTGGTAAACTATGAGCCCACACCAACGACGCTTGAATTTGATTTAGCATTTGATTAATTTACGACTAGCATTATAAACTTAGTTTATACAATAATATATGTACTATCATTATCTATTATATGTAGGTGTTAATGTAGATATATGTTACATTTGTACTATACAATTACTCCAACCCCCTCTGACTTCTGATCAACAGGATCTCAGCTTCTAACTTATCTTTACCCTTTTTCACATCCAAAAGAGCCACCACCGCCCTTACCAATTCATCATATTTAGCCATGGTCTTTCTCGTAGGCATCACTGGTTTCCAGGAAGTACCTCCAGCGGTTGCAATATCAAGCTCCGTGAACACGGTGGTAACCGATTTCAACACAGATTGTCTCTGTTGCAAACCAGGAAGTCTCTGCGCCGAGCGAAGTGTCACACCAGGCGTAAGTCTTTCGTTAGCATGATAATGAAGACCAAACGCTTCTTCTTCCTTAGCAGTAAGACGCTTCAATAATAATCTATGAACAGCTGTAGGTTCCTTGTTTCCTTGACTCTGGCTCTGTTTGACAAGTCCAGATAAGTACTGCTGCAAGTGAGTTTGGAAAGTACGCTCCTTACGAACAGAAGAAGATGCAGCAATAGGAATAGGTGGAGGAACGGGGTCGTGATTCTGTTGGTTTTGAATGCGCTTTTTTTGGCTTTTGTCCATTATCATCAAGTTATTGTACAAGTTAGCTAAACCTTGAGAAGACTGGTACTGCTGAACAGATTGAGACTGGGGAGAGTCAAGTAAAGTAAGTAAGTTTGATCTTTCCATAAGCATCTTCTTTGCAGCCAATTCGAATCTCCGGGCCTCGATGACTAGTGATTCTTCTTCGGCAATTTCTGCCGGGGTCCTCTTCAACAACCGCTCCAAATACTGCTTTCTCTCCACCTCTTTATTTTTCGAGAACGACCCAAGAGCTTCTGTGAGCGCAGGATTGCTATTTGCATCATCAATAAAGGTGAACTTGCAAATTCTGTAGAAATGCTCTTTCAAATCTTCCAATGACCTGTTGGTAGGGTAGTCATATCTGTCGTAGATAATGTACCACTTCAACTCAAAAGCTTTACACAAATCAAAGAGATGAGCGGTTTCTTCGTAGGTCCATTGTTCCGGCTCTACTTCAAGATTGGGGTTTCTTCCCTCTTCCTTGGATTCTGTCTTGTCTTTGTCCACATCATCCTTCTTTTCAGCTACTTTTTCTACTTTCTCTGCAGCTTTTTCTGCAGCCCTCTCTGTTGTTTGACTTTCCGGTTTCAGTTCTTTGTTTTTGTCCTTTTCTTTTTCATTTTCCTTTTCTTTTTCTTGTTCCTCTCTGGCCAACTTTTCCTGCCTTTGTTTCTCTCTTTCTCCACGTCTCTCTTCTCTTAGTTCTTTTTCTTTCTTTTCGTCTTCTTTGATCTCCTCCATGTACTTATTGAATGTCTCTTCGTCCACTAGGTCGGGAATATCCACGTTTGTGTTGAACTTGGAGAAAAAATAAGCTGTTGGTACTTCCTGTTCCAAGAGCTCTTTGGCTCCACGAACCCAGTGGTATAATTCTATATCCTGAGATTTTTTGTCAGATGCCTCGCTTGCAGCTGGGTCTACAATTTTGGCCTTGGGCTTGAACGGCATCCGAGTCCATGGAGTAGCCTTTGTTTTCCAGCTATCTTTGACACCGGTGTTGTTGGATGCGACTAGGTTTACCGGTGGAGTGTTGGGGCCCAATAGATTGTACAACTCACGGGCCATTCCTGTTTGACGAGCCAAGGCAGCATCTGAGGTCTTTGCCTTCTTCTTTGCTGGTTGTCCAGAGGTTTCCCGCTGGATGTTCAACACGTCTAAAACATCATTCGCCGACATGGTTGATTATGGATTTTTAGTGCGATTTTCACTTTGTCTACTTGATTGATTTTTTGTTTGAATCTCGCAAGAGAAACAGGTTTAGCAAATTTGATATTAGAATGAGCTTGATTTATGGAATTTTTTCAAGTCATATTGAAAAATTGTTAAAAAAGCGGGGATTAAGTAGGGTGATACTGTCAGGATATCTACAGGTGTTTTTACAATTTATGGGGCTACGTGGTAGGAACAGAGTAATTGGGAAGAGATTGTCGTGCACAGCTCAATAGAGGTTTGCAGCTAGCCAAGTTCGTATTATTTCCTTGAGCGAAACGCCAGGAGATTGGCACTCCACCTGTACTTTGAATATACTGGTCTATTTACGCTCCTTTCTTCCCTATGTTTTACTGCTACATGCTGCCAGACACAACAAACCCAAAAACTTGTGGTTTTACTTACAATACATCTGCTGGGCATATTTTTCAATCGTACATATATCTATGCTATATAGTGGTATAAGTTCCTGTTATCGTCATCTCTCTTAAGATACTCCTTGTCTATAAGTTCTTCAAGGTGTCTCTTTATCTGTGAGTTATTGGGGAGAAAGCGGTTATGAAGCTGGCGTATGATCTCCGCCACTAGCTCATTATGCACTATGGATTGTCTAGACTTCAAGATTCTAACGATGGCAGCGTTGATTTCATGCTTTCTGCCCTCTACGATCGATGTTTCAATATCCTTTAATTCATTGTCCTTTTTAGCATTTCCATCAGAGCCAGCATTTGCAGATGATGATGCTGAAACTGTTAGAACTTTGACTTTGACAGAGGGAGACTTAAACTTATCGTTCAACTCAAATAGGTCGTCATTTTTGACGTCTTTTGACATGGGGGTTTTCGTCAATAGTCTCAGTCTTGACGCAACTGCGATAGACTGTAGGTGACGCTTTAGTTCTGCATCTGGAATACACGTTAGCTCTTCGATTTGCTTATAAGTCAACTGCTTCTTATCTTTGAACAGGTTGATGTCTTGCACTTCGGAGTCAAGCGAATGGCTAGGTCCAAAAAGAAGCATAATTACTCCTGCGTATGTAGGAAGATTGATTTCATATGTCTTGCTAGGATACGATATTTTCAAGTCCATAGACCCAAATTTGGGACACCAATAAAGCGACTTGTTGCTGTTCTTCTTATCAGAGCTCCAGAAACTTTCGAAGTTTTGGATAGTGTGCTTGATATGACGAGGCCAAATGAAGGAACCACTATCATCACTCTGTTGTTTTCCAGATAGCTTTTTATAGTCCTTTGTCATGGAAGTTGGCCAGTACGAGTCTTTACAAATCTTCAAGTCCATGTCTATCATAGTTCTGTCCTTCTTCTCGACCAAGAAGTTTTTCCAGTCAGAAGTCACCTCTTTCGACTGCTTGATATCCAAATTCATCTTGATGATGCTATCCATAGCAGTAGTTCCCAACTCTTCACTTAATTTCGAGATGATTAGCTCTTCGATATCCACTCCCAAATTTCCAGACTGGTTAAAGCCCTTTGCATTCAAGAACCGCTTCGCAAAATGGTTTTTATAATATGCTTCAAACGTGTCCTTATCCACAATGAACCTGAGGAATTGTATAGACTTATTGATGAACCCTTCCACTGATGAAAGTGATGAGTCGCTGCTCATATTCTTGTCCTTTGATCCAACAGAGTTTGGCTTTAAAAATTGTTTGATGTTGTTGTCCATATATACACTCAAAAGTTCCGAAGGATTGACAACGATCAAGTTAGGGTCTGTGTTGCTCTTTTTAAGCTTTGCAGGTAAATTAATGAATTCTCGAATGGCAGCCACAATTTGCTGTTCCATGGAATAGTCATGCTTGAAAGACACTTTAACCATATTGGAGAATTCAGCTTTATAGTGTAAAATCGAGTTGATCCACTTATTTGCAAATACAGGCGAGTTCAAGCTTGTTGGTTTTTTACTTGCACTCGACTGATCTGCAGAGGAAAGATACCCTTTGATCAAAAAGGGGAACCCTTTCCCCTCTTGAACAATTATGTCTTTTATTCTAACTTTGAATAAGTCACAGTTGGGGTCGATTTTACAATTCAAGTCGTAAAGGATACGCAAATAAGTCAGCTGTTCGTTATCAACCGGTAGAGCATCGGTGTACTCACCAGAGACTATTTTATCTTTGACTGGTTGAAGCCAATAATGCAAGCCATCGTTGGGGAAGCTTATAATATTTTCCAACTGAGACTTCACCAAAATATTATTCATCAAATCTACGAGCTTGGGTACAGTAGTTTCTGGAAGATAAAAGTTGACTCTATCGATTTCGTCTGCCAAGAACTGGTTCGTTTCGATCAAGTACTTCAAGGCACTACCATAACTCCAGAACTTATCTATCAAGTCAGTGAAATACAGCTGGGAGTGTGCCAAAAATGTTGGTTCAAAGTTCTTCTGGTAGTAATTTTCAAACACTGATATATCTGTGTTTGTATCTTCGTGGAGGAGTTCAAACATGGAGATGATTTTGGTAATATACATTTTTGTGGAGATGATTTGGCCATTTCTGTTTTTCTCGATCTGGCCAATGACGATGTCGATAATCTTTTGCCCTACTTCGTTATCATTATATTTTATCACGTAGTCCTTGTACAACTTTATACCCATATCGTAGATCAATAGCTTATTCTGTTCTTTGATATAAACTCGGTTCAAGTACATCAAAACGTCACTTATAAACTTCATGGACTGGAGATGCTCATCCCACTCCGTCAAGACGTTCTTGATGAACTCTTCTTCCACGTTTATAAATGATGAAGATGCATTCTCAAATAAGGCTAGTAAACTTAATCGCTTTGCTAGTAGATGCGATTGAATCAATTCGCTTACATTTTCGTATAACTTATTCCCATACTTGTGGAGAACCAAAGTATATGCTTTTCTGTACAATTGTTCATAGGAAAGATTGGATACGTTTTTATTTTGTATCTGAATGATGGCACTGGATAGCACTTGCCAGGAATTATCAAAGTCGAAAGGCTGGTTGGAGGTGAGCGAGGAGTTGGTGATGCTCTTTCTGGGAGGCTTTATCTTGGATGTTCTGCTTCCAGGTGGCAACATTCCGTACAAAATGGGTGACACAATAATTTGATTCAATGGATAGACGCGGGAGTGTACAGTGCAGACAGCGTACATTGGAAAGAGTACTGCAGAGCTCCTGCGATACTCGTGGGAACACCAAAGTCAGGTGACAAGTCATGTGACCCAAGCTGAGAACAATTGATGGTCGTGCGATATCACAATAAGCTATCCATATTTTATTTTTCCCCTTACGAATTGTCAGGCGCTGATTGGACGAGAACTCTCCGCTCCTGAACCGGCCCGCAACCGCAGCCTCTTGCCCGGGCGGTGACTTATTTTTCAATCCATTTTTCATATATAAATCTATGGTCCCCCTGACATCCAAATCAAACATGACTAATTCAGCTGAAACCTTATACGACAAGGTGTTCAAAAACCACATCGTCCACAAGGACGAGAGTGGCTCCTATCTTCTTTACATCGACAGACATTTGGTGCATGAAGTCACGAGTCCGCAAGCTTTCGAAGGTTTGAAAAACGCCGGCAGAACCGTGAGAAGAAGCGACTGTACTCTTGCAACTGTGGACCACAATATCCCCACTACCACCAGAATTAACTTTAAAGACGTCGAAACCTTTATTGACCAGGCCGACTCCAAATTACAGGTTCAGACCTTGGAACAGAATGTCAAGGACTTTGGCGTTACTTATTTCGGAATGACGGACTCGAGACAGGGTATCGTGCACGTTGTCGGTCCAGAGCAAGGATTCACATTGCCCGGTACTACAGTGGTTTGTGGTGACTCCCATACTTCCACTCACGGAGCCTTTGGCTCTTTGGCTTTTGGAATCGGTACGTCTGAAGTAGAACATGTCTTGGCTACCCAAACGATTATTCAGGCCAAGAGTAAGAATATGCGTATATTTATTGATGGCGATTTGTCTGAAGGTATTACTTCGAAGGATTTGGTTTTGCACGTAATCGGAGTTATTGGTACGGCTGGAGGTACTGGATGTGTGATTGAGTTTGCAGGAAAAGCTATCGAAAACTTATCCATGGAAGCCAGAATGTCTATCTGTAATATGGCCATTGAGGCTGGTGCTAGAGCCGGTATGATCAAGCCTGATGACATTACTTTCGATTATATCAAGGGCCGTCCATTAACTCCAAAAGGTGATGAATGGGACAAGGCTGTGAAGTACTGGAAAACCTTACACTCTGACGAAGGAGCCCATTTTGACCACGACATTATCATCAAGGCTTCTGATATTGTGCCTACGATCACTTGGGGTAACTCTCCACAGGACGCCTTGCCTATAACGGCGGCAGTTCCGGACCCGGCCCAAGTGGATGATCCAATTAAGAAGGCTGGTATGGAAAGAGCATTGAAGTACCAGGGTTTAACCCCTAACACTCCTTTCAAGGAAATCCAGATCGACAAAGCTTTTATTGGATCTTGTACCAACTCGAGAATTGAGGATTTAAGAGCAGCTGCAAAAGTTGCAAAGGGTCATAAAAAGGCTGATAACGTCAAGGAAGTTTTAGTGGTGCCAGGAAGTGGATTAATCAAGGAACAGGCTGAAAGAGAAGGCTTGGATAAGGTGTTTGAAAAGGCTGGTTTCTTGTGGAGGGAAGCTGGTTGTTCGATGTGTTTGGGTATGAATCCTGACATTTTGAAGCCAGATGAAAGATGTGCTTCCACTTCTAACAGAAATTTCGAAGGTCGTCAAGGTGCCAGATCCAGAACTCATTTGATGTCTCCAGCAATGGCAGCAGCAGCTGCTATCAAAGGTCATTTCACTGACATTCGTGAGTTTGAGTACATCGATGTCGACGAACCTGCCGTTGCCATTGGGGAAAACGAAGATAAGGAGTTACAAGACGCAGTGTATGAGCACGAGAAACAACCTATTGCAGAGGACTCCGACAGTGTAGATGAGCAATTAAACGACATTCCAAAGGAACCAGAAACGAAGAAACACAAGCCTCAAGAAGCTGAACAAGCTGCTGGAGCCATGGGTATGGACAAGTTTACCGTTTTGACTGGTATCACTGCTCCTTTAGACAAGGCCAACGTGGATACCGATGCTATCATTCCAAAGCAGTTCTTGAAGACTATCAAGCGTACAGGTTTGAAAAACGGGTTATTCTACGAGTTGAGATTTGTCAAGGACGAAACCAACAAGGATGTGGAAACTGACTTTGTCTTGAATGTTGATCCATACAGAAGTGCCGACATCTTATTAGTCACGGGTGACAACTTTGGATGTGGTTCTTCCAGAGAACACGCTCCATGGGCATTAAAGGATTTTGGAATCAAGTGTATGATTGCTCCATCTTTCGGGGATATCTTCTACAACAACTCCTGTAAGAATGGATTGTTACCTATTAGAATCCCACAGGAACAAATTCTTGAAAAATTGTATCCTTTGGCTAAGGCTGGTAAGAAGTTGACTATTGACTTGCCAAACCAGCAGATAAGAAACGGTGAAACGAATGAGGTTTTGATTGACAACTTCGAGATTGAACAATTTAGAAAGCACTGCTTGGTCAACGGTTTGGATGACATTGGTTTGACTTTGCAAAAGGAAGAGTATATCAAGAAGTACGAAGAGTTGAGAAGAGACATCTACTCGTTCTTGGAAGGTGGTTCCAAGCTTATCAAACCTATCAAAGGTGCTAAGAAGTCTAAGTATGGCCTTAAGACTCAAGAATGGTAATTTATATTATATTTATTATGTATCTCATGAATGCAGTATTTTTTAAAAGCAAGGTTGTATTTTTGATTCCAGAAGTCTTGTGTTGCAGCCACTTGTGGAGATCGCGACATTATCGACATTTCTCTGCAATGTCAGTTGTAGTAGTTGGAGCCGGTGTAATCGGACTTTCGGCGGCTTTGAATTTAGCAGAGAACGGTTATAATGTAGCTGTTATCGCCAAGCACATCCCCACGGACCCCCTCCACTCGGAGTATACTTCTCCGTGGGCTGGGGCCCATTTTAGACCATTCCCCAGCAGAAGTGAGTCAGATGAACGGGAAATGAAAATGACCAGATCCACTCAGGAACACTTCAAGCAACTTGCAGATACTGAGCCATGGAGCTCTTTGAGGTTTGTGACCGGGGAGGAGTTCTTTGAAGCCCCAGACGAACATTATGGCCTGATCGCAAAAGGTTATAGTGAAGAGATGGACGACTTTCAAGTGCTTGAAGAATCGCAATTGCCACCAGGCTCTGTGCTTGGAACAAGATACAAAACATGGGTGATCAACCCCCCTCTTTATTTGAGATATTTGTACAACAGATTGGTCTTCAAGCATGGGGTCAAATTTTTCCGAATGGATTTGACCAGCCTTCGAGAAGTTTTTGAAAAGTTCAACACCTCCATCGTGGTAAACTGCTCTGGTATGGGACTTCAATACAAGGGAGGTTACGATAGTAAATGCTTCCCCATCAGGGGTCAGACCCTTTTAGTGAGGGCTCCCAAGAAATGCAGTTACTTAGACAAGACCATTACTCACCAAGCAAAAGACGGTGCGTGGACGTTCGTGATACCCAGACCGTTAGATGGAGGAGTAATCCTTGGGGGTACAAAACAGCCCAAAGACAAGGAAACAAAGCCTAGAGATGAAGATACTGATGCGTTAATTTTGCGGGCTAAAAAATTGTATCCCGAGCTTTTCATCGATGGAATATTGGATGTTCGCCACGTTAATGTGGGGTTCCGCCCCGCAAGGGAAGGAGGAAGCAGAGTTGAGAAAGAAGTGGTTGCAAACGGAACTGTGGTTCACGCATACGGTGCTGGGGGGATGGGGTACGAACTCTCTTATGGGATGAGCGAAGCTGTTTTGGCATTGGTTAAAAGTGTCGAGAGGAACAAGTTGTAAAGGTGTTGCAGCCTGACTGCAGATAATCACGTTGATTGAATGGGCATTGTTTCGTCAAGATTTGTTTAAAAGTACTAAATAAATAAATGGTCCTTCTGTTCTCCTATCTAGCTAGAAGTTTTCCGTCTCTCTAAAACCTTATTGCTCACATTAGGCTTGCTATCTTCGTAGAAGTACTTCATCAAATCAACACACTTGCTTAGAAGTTCCTCCACGAAGCACGGTTGGCCATCGCAATGAAGCAAAAGTGTAACTTACTGCTCGTCAGCAACTTTTCGTGAATGTTTGGTTCAACTCTTGGGCACCACAGCCTGCTCAAACCAATTGGTTTCCTTCCAACGCATCTACAACTGCTGTTTCCTGGACAATGGGCATCTAGCAATATTGATAAGACTGACATTGTCTTTCATGAGCTGTATTGAGGTTGATCAGACGGAACCCCTTTTGTGTAGCGACACAAGATGATGACCCAACCATCTTCATCAAGAAAGTGAAATCTGGATAAACCATGGATTCAGCTGGAAATAGAGCTTCAAGAGCGTCCTCAGGAGCATCGGTAATGGGGCAATTCTGTAGCTTCGCTGTCAACGAACACAGAATGCCGCATAAGAGCTGAATCTGTTAAGCACGTACAGAGAGATCGGCGGTAGCTCTCGAACAGCTGTTGGGAGTGTTACAAAAGACGATACTTCAGTCAAGAATTCTATATCACGATATCATAACCATGATGGTTCTCGTAAGGCGTATCTTTAATACAAGTGGGGCGGTGGGGAGCCTCGATGTGCCAATTCAGCCATGCTCTGATTTTTGCAACTCCTGCATGTACTCTTCGATCGTGGAGATCGTGGAGATCGTGGACGACAATGTCGGAATTATTGTTGGCAGTTTTCCATGCCTCTGGGTCACGAACTGCCGTCTGCAGGTACCTACAGTACGGCGTTATCTATCATAGGGTGCAAAAAGTGTAGTAGTGTGTGCTATGGGCTATCCACTTCTGGTGAACGGCCTTCAAGCCCGGTCCTTTCACTACCGCTGGTAGTGGGGTAGCCCGCGACAGATGCATTTTTACTCAAAGTGGGCGACGGTCACACGACGTTAAATTACGAAGAAATTGATCTAAAACCATATTGCGAGCGCCTGCACATGGACCCTATGCCCCCAACAGGTTCATAGGTTTGCGGCCTGGACGACATTTTCCTTCATTGTTTGCACATTCAAGGCTCACTCAAAAGTCCTATGAACATATGTCGGACGTGCTTGATTTCGAACCTCTCAGTATCAAGGAAATGGGCAGGGCCAAAATGGCCTGTTTGCGTTGCCGGTCCCAAAAAATGAAGTGTTCTAAAAGTATGTTGAAATCACGGTGGGTGCTTTTGCACTCCACAAGGGTCCATTTGTACTGCTTAACGGATTTAGATTAAATACTAACTGGTGCTCAGCAAGACCTTCCTGTGGGAGCTGTGAACAGGCCAACAAGGTTTGTTTTTACCCTAAAAGGGAAAAAAGAATTGTGCTACTAGATACTCAATTCCAAAAGATCAAGACTAGAGTGAGGCACTTGGAGAGCGAGTTGAGAAAAGCTCGGGCTCAGACCGGGGATGCAACTGTGTCTTCCGAGCACGAACAAGATGACACAGAAGAGTATATCGACCCTTTCGACTCGGAGTGTGAGCAGTTTGGAGCAGCGACGTGCCAAGTATTTGACAGCTCTTTGAACTCATTTTTGCTCAACAAGACCCAGAACCCCAGAAACAGCCCAGCTGCTGCCGTTAACAGACCCCAGTTGGCAGGATACTACCGGCAGGAGCTGACAGAAGACAGGCTGTTCTCGGGGTTGGCGATGCTTCCGGATAGACAATACGCTATATTCTTGACAAACAAGGCGATTGATTTTTTGGGGAAGGAATTATACCTTATTGATTCGGAGTCTGTGCTCAGACAAATAAACGAGACCTATGACTCCTTCTCGGACGAAAAACAGGGCTGGTTGTGCTATTTGCTAGTTATTCTAGCGGTAGGCGAACAGTACCTCAATGAATCTACAAACGGTGATACGCCGGGCATGAGGTTCTTCACGCCTGCTCTTAAGCTATACAGGAACTTTTACGAAACCCCTTCGTTGCAGTTGGTGCAGATGCTATTGCTATTTGCCTTTTACCAGCAGGGGCTAAACCGGAAAAACGGAGCTTTCTCCTTCTACGGGCTCGCCGTAAGAACGTCGTTGGCCATGGGATTGCACAAGAACACGACAGACCCGCATATCACCCCGGAGGGTAGGGAACGGCGGAAACGAGTGTGGTGGTCGTGTTTTATTTTAGATAGTTTGTGGTCTTCTCGGTTGGGCCAGCCTATTCATGTTCTGATTGAAGACACAGATGTGCGGTTGATGGATGAGAGTCTGGTTGACTTGAAAGACGGTTTCGACAGCGAGCTTCTTGGCTACAACGTCAGTCTCGTGATGATACTAGGGAAGGTGATGAAAAAGATCTACACCCACACCCCCCGGGGCCGCATCAACATGAAGAGCATCATCGAGAATCTCAACGAGCTAGACGCTTTTGAGTGCTCTCTCTCTCCTCGGATACGGAACACTCTTTTCAGCAACTCCGGCAGAGCTGTGGCGAACCTATACCTCCGGCTCAATCAGATAGTCATCATTACCACCCGGCCGTTGGTGCTATCGGTGTTCAAGGGCAGCCAGGAAGAGAGCCTGGTTACGAGGAGGGTGGTGCAGAAATGCGTAGTGGCAGCCAAAACAAGTATAGACATATTAGCCCATTTGAAAAACGTTGGGTGGCTTTCCATTTTTGGGTTTTGGGATGCCCAGTATGTCTTTTCGTGTCTTTTGATATTGACCATCAGCAGTTTACAAGGGAATCGCTTACCGCAAGTGGAGACCGGGAAGCACATTATTTATTGCATGAGACTGGCAGGGAACTTCACTGCCATGGAGAACGATGTACGGCTCAAGGAGTTGGAGGCGTTGCTTGGAAAGGTGGAGAGGAGGTATACGTACCTCGAGCCCATGGCGACGTGTAGAGTGGAGGGCAGCACCCAGAGAGATGCTACTCCGGATTCCCAGCGGCTGGTAACCGATATTATGAATGAAATTTCAGACAATTTCAGAGAGTACGACAACTTTAACGATGTATTTTCTAGAGTGTCATCGTCGGAGTACAGCCAGGCGTCCTTGACGCCCGACCAGCAGCCGGCGTTTGTTTACAACGGCGATCAGGTACTTGATCGGGTCCATCTCGAGAATGCCCCTACCCAGCTTACCGCTGGGAAAGACGAAGCGCACCCAGAGGCCTGGAACACACTTGCTTATAATCTTGAGTTCTGGGATGCTTCTCCGGGTGACTTTCAGTCGTAGCTGTATATAACAATAAGACGTCTATAAATCCCTGAGAACTAATGCGGTTGTCTAACTCTACTACGTTGTATTAGCGGTTCCAGCCGGCCTCTATCACCCCTAGTCGGCTACAGCCCTAGTAGGCTACATCCAGTAGGCTAGTCGGCCTTGTCGGCCATCACCTGCTTCACCGGCTCCGTCTCGTTCACGTACAACTTGTGCTCCTGGATGTAGCGTATCACCGAGTTGGGCAAGAGGTACTGCACCGACATGCCTCGCCGGATAAAGAGCCGTATCTTGGTCGACGAGATATCGTTGTAAATCAACTGCTTGATCACCAACACGTTGCGGCGGTGCTCGTACATGATATCGTGGCTCAACAAGAAACTTCTGACGTCGGAGCCGGTGCGCTCCACGATCAAGCAGCCGTACTTGCCCAAGATGTGGTGCAAGTCCTGGTCGGCCCACACGTCTGGTTCGCCCATGGACTCGATCAAGTCCCCTCCAGCCAACAACATGATTTTGACCCCTCGCTTTTCGCCGTTGGCAGTGGTAATCCCCCCTCGCTTGATGTTAATCTCTTCGTTAAAGTGGTCCAACACCAAGGCCGTCCGGGTGTACTTCTCCTGCAAGCTTTCCCAGGCGTCTACCATGAGCCACAGGCTGGTCCGCTCGCATGCCAACTCGCACATGCGGACTCGGTGGGCGGCCGATGCCAAACCCTGTTTTTTATAGTTCAGCGAAACGGGGCTGTAGTACCCGCCGATGACTTCGAACCGGGTCTGCTCGTTGACGGCGTCGAGGGCCATCTCGAACATCCGCAAGTGGAGGTACGTAATGGGGGAAAACGACCCGCACGCCACAATCACGAGCGGGTACTTCGAATTGTCGTTCAACTGGGTCGCCAACCGGTGCGTGGGGAACTCGTAGGCGTCGAGCGTCTTGGCCTGCCGCTGTATCCCATGTGGGACCTCCTCGAGGTCAGCGATCTGGCCCGGCTGCACCGTAGCGATCGGTGGAGGCACCCGAGGAGGCTCGCCGTCGTCAGACAGGCTGTTGCCCAGGTCGACGAGATCGGTATGCCGTATGGGGATCTTCGAGTGTCTGGCGCTGCTGGAGCTAGTGGTGGTGGCACTGGTGGCACTGGTGCTGGTGTAGGACGGGTGCGGAGCCGGTGCATCCACCGGTTCTCCCAAGTCTGCCAATACGTACGGCTCGATGGGAGCGTTTTGGGGGATCTTCAGAGAGGGAGCCGTGGGCTCGATGTTGGGGTTCAACGACGGAGGCGTGAAGTTGGGATCGTTTGTAGGGTCCATATCGGCTTCCAAGAAACTGTGGAACGTGAAAAAAATGTTCGCACGTCCGAATCGCAGTCATGAACGCCGGCGTAAACTCCGGCGTCCCCAGGTGACTAACTCCAGAAGGGCGGGGCAGCTAGTTTCTCGGGAATAACCGCTGCATGCTGAGGAGGGGTAGCAGCAGCAGTTAGCCCTGCTTGTGGCCACCAAGGATGTTAAAAAAAGACGTTACAGACAGGATTCGAACCTGCGCACGCAATGCGCAACACCTTAACCACTAATTAAACTTAGCAGGGTGTCGCCTTAACCACTCGGCCACTGTAACTAGTCTGAGAGGAACTAAATTAAATGTGGGTCACATGAACAGTGTGGAGTGTAGTCCATAACTGTCTATCTCTGCTTTTGCATGTGTATAAATTTATAAACTACTTACACCCTGTTCTCTGGTCTGTTCGTGTTGTCAGCGTTCTCTGTGCCTGTGTTCTCTGTGCCTGTGTTCTCTGAGTTCTCCACATAAATAGCCCGCTCCTTCGAGTCAACCGACGAAATAACCGACTCCTGCACATCCAACAGCTCCGGGCCGTGGATGCTCAAGTCACGATGAAACCTCTCGGGCCCCACAAATACAATAAGTACCATGTACGCAAAAACTGCCCCGCAAAAGATCGCCATTACTCGTCCGTAATCATACGCATCACCAACACCCTCCACCTCGAGAGGAAACCGAGTGCCGAGCTGGGCCTCAATCGTAGAAGAAGCAGACGACGCTAAATTACCCAACTGATAAACAACCCCAGATAAAAAAGATCTATGGTTGGCATTCACCAACTCTAATAAATGAATCGGTGCTACACCCCAAGCTCCCATGACACAGAAACTAAGTAGAAAGTTCCCGACTGTGATTGTAACTTTACTACTAAAGAAAAACGACGGGTACAAGAAAATACACGCCGCCATCTCACAGATAATAACCGTCAACCTTCTCCCCAATAACTCATTAAGCTGACCAAAGAATATCCCCCCAAAAATCGCCCCAAAGTTTGAAATAATTATCATCACCGTTCTGGCATTGGATCCAATACCATACTGCTTCGTGAGCATAGTGTTGAACAAGTCTTGGGTACCATGGGATGTAAAGTTGAACCCGGCCATCAAAAGCACTAAATAACAGAATAGAAGCCACTCGGTTTTCAAAGTGGTCAAAATTGTCTTGTCGAGGTACTTGTAAATACCGGTCTTGGCAGTTTTATCGTTCTCTTTCAAGATCCGTTTCTGCTCTTTCAATTGCATGAAAGCTTTGGTCTCAGGGAAGAAAAGTCTCCAAATTATCAACAACACAGGGAGGCCAGCCGAAAACCAAAACAATGATCTCCATCCCTCGCCTGGCTTGTAGCTATCTTCAAAAGCCCGGAAAAATGCCATGGCAAAACTGTAACCCAAGTTGTAGCCAGGCAAGAAAAGACCAGATAAAACACCTCTTGCTCTTGTTGGCTGATCTTCCAAAGCAGTGGTTGCACATAAGGGGTAGAATGCCCCCATAGCCACCCCAAACAAAGCTCTCACTCCAAGAAACTGCTGGTACGTTTGGACAAACCCGGTACCAATCTCTATCACGACAAACAACACGCAAACGGCGATGTAGGTGTATTTTCTTCCGTAGTAATCAGACAACAAGCCAAAAATGGTGGCCCCAACCGACCGGAGCATCAACACCAAAGTGATTCCCCAAGTGATATCTGAGATCGAAACTCCCAAAGTAGCAGCTATGCTTGGAGCGGTCGCCGACACACAGAAAAAGTCCATGGAATCAATTGTCCAGCCCAAAAACCCCAAGAAATAAAAATTCCACCCCAACGAGTCTACCTCTCTGAGCCCCGGTATTGGGTTCATTGCTTCGAGGATATTCTTCTCCCGTCTGAACGGTACGTCGAACAAGGTAGGCACTCTGGTTGCAAAATACTTATAGATGGCTTTCCCAGAGAGGTTAGGTTTTTCATTAAAGATCTGCCGTTTGGCATTTTCGACAATTTCATCCAGCATTAATCAGAATAGCCGGGATCTAGAAAAAAACCTGGATCTTGCATCCGTTTTATGTTGGAGATCCCCCACACTAAGAGTGCACGCATATGACGTATATAGGGTACATTTACGAGCTGGCAGATTAGGGAAGTTTTTACCGATTTTTGCTCAGTCTGTCTGATTGTCGTCTGGTTGTCGACTGATTGTCGACTCCCGCATATGTCTCCTACCCGTCTCCCGTCCTGCAATACTTTGTTCCGTTTGTAGCGTCCCCTTGCCATACTGTCACCTAAAGCCTGTGGGGGTTGCGAATTGTGGGGTACCCCCCACGACGCATGTTCGGACTTACAGAGGCAGTCACAGCGGTAATTTCGAATAACTAGACTACAGTCATGGCTCACAGGCTCTAAATCAAACATTTATACTACTCTATACTAGCTCTAGACTGTTCGTAGCAACTTTTACTCCAACTCTTCGTACTTGTCTAACCGGTCTTCAGCCGCATCTTCGTCGGCGATCTTGACCCCTCCGCTGACCAGGAACTGTCCACCGGCCCCCACCATCAAGATGTCGTGGTACTTGGTGGCGGTGTTGACGATCCGGGTCGGCTGCGCTACGTCCTCGTCCAATGGGCCCAAGCCAGGTCCGTAAGTGTCAGCAAACCCCCAGGCGTACACCACCCCGTCGTGGGTGACGGCGAACGAGTGGTGCGAGCCGGTGCCGATAGCCTTACACTTGATGTCTGCTTTGGGACTGAACTTCAACTTGGTGGGGACCGGCACGGCTCTGACGTTACCGTGCTGGTCTTTAAACGTCGACTCGGGCAAATCAGCGACGCTGATGCCGACCTCCTTCATGTCGTAGCGGCCCCAGGCAAGCACATCGCCGGTGGCCGTCAAGGCGAGGGTGTGGTGCTCGCCTCCGACGATTTCGGTGATCCCCTTGTGGCACAACGGCTCGATCAACGACGGCCGGGTCACCAACGACCCGTCCTCCAACTCGCCGTTGGCAGCCGTGAGCGCACACTGGCCGAACTGGTTCAACCCCCACGCGTACACGTTGTCGTCGTGGTCGATGGCAAAGCAGTGGAAGTCTCCGCTGGCGATGTACTTGATGTTGTACAAGCCAAACTGTTTGGGTTCCAACGCCCGGTACCGGTGCCTTTCCAACACTTTGCGGCCCAACTGGAACTGCTGGCCGTTCCCCCACGTGTAGACGATCCCCTTGGCGTCCAAGGCCAAGAGGTGGTCTTTTCCCCCGGCGAGCTGGACGATGTTCTTCAACTCCACCATTTTCATGGGGCTGCGCTGCAATTTGATATCGTCCCGCAAAAATCCCAAGAGGCCTTCGTTGTTCCGGAAGCACCCCCACGCGTAGACCTCGCCGGTTTCCAATAGCACGGCGCTCAAGTTGTCGGTGGCACACAATTGCACGATTTTCGCTGCTGGCAAGCCCTCGACTTTTCCCGGGGTGCTCTCGGCCTCGTTCAAGTCTCCGTCGTCGTCGTCGTCGTCGCTGCCGGCGTCGGCATCAATGTCCTTGAGCTGCTCCTTGACCTTGCTGGTGTCCCGGCCCAACACGCCACTGTCGTTCCCGCCCCACGACCAGAGGTGGTTTTTATCGTCCAATGCCAACGTGTGCATGCCTCCGGCGGCAAAATCGACGATACGGGCACCAATCCGGTCCTGCGAGAGGAGCGGGTTCAACCGGGGCCGCTTGACCTCTTTGGTCTTGGCACTGGGGCCCAATCCAAGCTCACACATCGAGCCGGTGCCCCAGACAAAGACGTCGATGGGGGTTTTGCGGGCTTCTGGAACCCGGTTGAGCGACGGCAAGCGGGAGTACGAGTGGAGGATGTTCGACGACGAGGTTGTGAGCGTCTTGTGCTTCTTAGCCCCGTTCGCCTCGGGCGTGCTCTGTTTTCTCTTTCTTTCCAAGGCCACCATGTTGAACTTTTCGCGATGCGAGAGACGTGCTAATAAGAGGTACTACAAGAGGTACTGATAAGGTACTATAAGAGGCTCTGTAAGAGGCTCTGAACAAGTATAGATAGTCTAGATAGCGAATAGGGTATAATGTGCATTACTTCATCTAATTTAATTTGTGGGCATTGGGCATGTTATATCCCTGCCTCTTGTGCATCCACTTGCTCTTGGTCTCGACAAAGAACCGGGCGTAGTTCTGGATCAAGTAGCCAAACGACCCAATGGCTCTCACTAACGCCAACACGGCCACCGACCACAACACGAGCCCCAAGTAGTAGTTCTGCTTCGTCTTGCCCGCTTTGAACACCTGCAACATCGTCATGGTGAATATCAAGTTCGACATGAGCCAGATCAACACGATCCGAGTCCGCACGTCCTTGGCATAGTCTTCACCACTGATGAGCTTGGGGCCTTCGCTAGCCCCGGCCACCTTCTTGCTCGACCTCCGAGCCCGAATGTTGTACAAGGTCTCCAAGTAAATCTCGTCCATGTTCACGTCGAGCACCACCGCCTCAAACTCTCCCTCCTCGTTCTTCTCGATGATGTACTGGTTCAGAAGGTCCTCGGCCGGGTTGTTGTCTCCCTTGGTTCCCCACGAAACATCGTGGGTGTTGCAAAAGGCAAAAATTTGAAGCGTACAGGTATAGGACGGAATCATAAGAAAGTACTGCACCGAACAAGTAAGCATGTGCCACGGATCCATATACAAGATCGACATCAACGTGTACAAGCCGTACGTCGACAAGAGCGACGCAACAATGCTCAGAAGCACGTACACGTTCGAGTTGCCCAAACCAAACTGCCGGATCGTATTGACGACAAAGAATATCCCCACGATCAACGCATACAAGGCACAAATCGTCAAGAGAATGATTAGCGTCTTGAAAATCCCACTAGAGCCCTGCGGACGATTACCGATCGACACAATAAACAACGACGTCAACACACAGATGCAGAGGTAGTTGAAAATAGTAAAGATCCAGAACCCCCCATGGTGCCCTATTTCGTCAATCAACGCTCCGGTTAAGAAGTAAAACGTCAAGTAAAAATTGCTGATGGAAAAGAATGAAAACACCAACGTGACAAACTGGTAGAGAAACTCAACGTGGAACCAAAACTTTCTGGCCCACGAGTGATCAGTATACCAAATTTGCCTCGAGTTCTTCAATGCATACAAGGCAGCAAAGAACGCCCCGTTGATCCACCGTCTTCTCTGCGATAGGAATTCGGCGATCGACTCGGGCACATCGGTCTCGGCCGTGGCCAGCTTGACAAACTTTAACACCCAATTCTCCAGCCGCTTCGATACCAACTCCCAGCACAAGATTCTGTCCTCCGCCAAGTACATATTGGCTTCGAAGAAATTGGTTTTGGTGTTAGAGTGGGCCTTGGTGGTGTTTAGCAAGTCCTCGCCTCGGAAGTACGAGTTCAACGGCCCGGTCCCGTCAGCGTGGTTTGTTAAGGCAATGTACCGGTACGCAGATAACGCTCCGGGCAACACCGAGATGTACCCGAACAACGACTCCAACGGTTTGTCCAAGATATTGGACATTTTGTACTCAAAGTTCTGGGAGGCCACCAAGGGGTTCGTCAAGTTGATCCACCCTTTACCCTTCATGGCCTTGATCTCTCCCGCAGCACCGGCCACATTAGAGTCCCGGTCGAACGCCTTCCAGAGATTGTAGATGGCGTGGTTGTCCGGTTTGGTCCCCACGTCCAACAACACCACCACGTTGGGGTCCAAGAGAGGGCAGAAGGCGTTGAAGAGCCAGCGGTGACTGTTGATCTTCTTTTGATTCTTTTCCTTCAAGCAGAACAAAACCTGGACCGGTGCCAATGATTTTTCATCTCCCTTGAACTTCAAGTTCTCGTCAATAGAGATTTGGGTAGTATACTCGAAAATGTGGGCGTTGACCTTCTTGTTGTTCACATACGGCCGAGCCAAGTTGCCCTGGTATACACCGGTGGCTGTCAACAACTGCAACACATTTTCGTTGACCTTGTTACGTCCGTCGGCGATGATAATGACCTGGATCTTCTTCCAGCTGTCTTTCCCCCACACGGCCGACTTGTTACGGCTGCACAAGTGGGCAATGTTCTTCATGATGGCGTGCATCGTCCGGGAGAACGCGTACTCGTCTTCGTTGTACATGGTGACACACACCACCAACTCGGTTTCCCGGTTATATTTGGCAGATCTCATTGAGAACCCGTCTGTAATGTAGTCGTCGGGCCCCGAAGTGCACGCAGTGTACGTCATGTGGGTGAACTCGCCGAATGGCGACTCGGTCCGGGTCAATACCTTCTTCAACTCTTCGGGAACCGGGTTTTCAAGCACCAAGTGGCCCGACTGGCCGTCGACTAGCCGCACTTTACGGCGAGTGGTGGTCTTTTCTCTGCCGGGGACGAAGCCGTGTTGGAGGTTGTGCATCATGTCATTATCGATCGATGCTCCGAAGTATTCGCTGTCCCCTCCCAGGCTCGATGGCCCGTAGGCCGACCGCTGGTCATCGGACGCATGCGAGTGGTACGCCGTGGAGTCAGAGTACATCGACCGGTCCTCGAACTGTTGGGCTTTTTCGTACGACTCGTAGTCGTAGCTATCCCTGGCCCCGACTGTTTCCTGGTCGTCGTCGTACGGGTTGGCTTCGGCGTACGTCTCAGGCGAGAAGATGGGCTGTGGGGGTTCCAAAAACCGCTCGCTGCGGTGGCTACCGTTAACCGACCGAGCGTGCTCCTTCGGTGGGCCTGCCAAATTGATTGACTCAGCATCGTCCTCGGCCTCGAGGGTATCGTCCACCGCTACACCAGTTTCTCGTTGCCGTTTGGGCGATTCTCGCTGGGTGAATTGAGCTCGAGCCGTCTGGGGCGAGCTGCCAGGCGAACCCCGGCCACCAGCGAATTGCAAGTTGGGAGTGTTCCCGAGAAGGGCCCGGTTCAAGTTGGTGTTGACGCGGCCGCTTCTGGTGAATATATCTGGACTTCTGCGAGTGCTCTGAGGGAAAGCCATGAACTCATCGGTCTCGTCGTCGTCGTCGTTGACCGGCCGGTACCGTCTTGGCGACGACCGGTCGACGAAAGCAGCATTGGGGTACGACGGAGCAGCGTCGTTGAACGGACTCTCATCGTCAAACGGATTGGCCATGTTGTTTGAAGAGAAAGATTCTTGCAGTCGATGCGAAAATCATGTTTATTTATTTATGGTTCCGTATTAGGATGGGATGCAAACAATGTCGCGCCCCGCCGTATTTGCAGCCGCGACACGGAGGGTGTTCCCAAGGTACCTCCTACATATATCCTGGTCTTGTCTATTATTTACCGCACTGCAGTATATTTACCGTACTGTAGTATAGTAGCTGGCATCTACAAGTGCGGGTTGTGAACTATATGGAAAGAGTTTCTGCAACGTATGTAACAGGGTCGGAAAGAAATGATCTGTCATGGTTTCTTACGTTTTGTCAATGTTCCGTGTTTATAATATTTGTA